>SZWC01002690.1:0-21191 GCA_023375785.1 Penium margaritaceum
TGTGTGTGTGTGCATGTGTGTGTGTGTGTATGTGTGTGTGTGTGTGTGTGTGTTTGTGTGTGTGTGTGTGTGTGTGTGTGTATGTATTTGTGCATGTACGCACACGTGAGAGGTAAGTTTTTGTGTGTGTATAAGTTAAAACATATGTCTTGTTAATGCTGAGAAAAGAAGCTAACTTGCCTATGATGTGTTCTTCATAAACTCAGCTACCCCTCGCAGTCATGTTACATCAAGGAGCTGTTGCTTCAATGGTTTAATGGTGAAATCTGTGTGTTCGCAGGAAAGTATAGTAGGGAGAGACTGAGAGGAAGGGTGGTGGATTTGCGTTCTTGTCTGCGTTGCAGATGTAGAAGAACCTAGTATGGGCTTGGATTTTCATTGATAACATGAGTTGTCAGGCAGAGATTCACCGCATCTCCGCTGAGAGAAAGGTGGATCCGCGGAAGGAAGTTGCCGCGACCTACCAGTCCGCGGAAAGAGGTGGCCGCGACCACAGATCCGCGGAGGAGGCTGAGGGGGAGGCCGCGGAGCACCGGAGAACGTGCAAGGATGCTGGCTCCCGCAATGAGGTTGCGGTAGAGCGTGGGGTGTCGCGGAATCCAGTGGCGGTGGAGGAAAAGAAGCGGGAAAAGTTGCCGCCAGGGAACAAGCAATCAACGGCGGCATCTCTACGGCTAGTAGAAGCGATTGTCGCGGAGGAGGATAGAAGGGGCGGGATAGTCAGGGATGAGAATCCGCGGTGGAAAGGGAACACGTACCGAGCCGCGGGGAGGTGGGAGTGTAGCAGGAGCGTCGGACGTGCAAGACATCCGCCGGCAGAACCGGATGTCAGGAAGAGGGCGGCAGAAGCTCAACCAATGAGAACCCAGGGTTGGCAGCGGTGATCAAGGAGGAGGGCCGGGAGGACGCACCGCGCGAAGATGAAGATTCAAGGAAAAACACAAGACCGCGCGCACCCAAGCTACGGAATGGAGGGAAGAAGGAGAAGTAGGACAGAGAAATGCACAAGAAGTAATCTGTTGTGTGATTGAGGATAAGACCCGCGGTGCGCGTAACGCACCGCGCGGAGTCCGAAGTAGAGGAAAGAGTGTAGGAGACTTAGAGAGCTAGGATGGGAGGTTACAAAGTGGCTGTGCAGCAGAGGAACCAGAGTGATCTGATCTTGATCTAATCTTGTACTATCTGACTTGATGCAAGTGTCATTTCCAGTTAAAAGAGTCAAGTCCTGACTCATTCAGATCCAGCCTGCCGCCTCATGCATTCTTGATCCGCGCATTTGTCAATCAAGTTCAGACCTCCACTCCCGATTTCTATCTAAGTTCCGCCCCCGTCTAAGGAACAGGAGGAGTGCTCTCCGCGGTGACATTCCGCGGAGGATGAGATCTCCTCTTCTGAGTGTATGTCTGACCTACTGATCGCTCCGCTTCTAATCTTGGGTCCAACGAGGACTCTGCTAGGAACCATCACCACCAAGGAACGCAAGTAGGGTGAAGGGTGCTGCCGACGACGTCGCGGCCTTGCGCACGGCCACGGAACGGGGTTTCGCTGGCAGAGGAGTCAGAGGCCACGGGGTGGCAGACTCTCGTGCCGGCAAGGAGTGAGCCGCGGAGCACTACCCACGTGCGGAGTCCTGAGGGTGGGAGGCATCCGCGGAAGACCAGGAGAGGCAACGGAGGACCACTGAGCAGTTGCACCGCGGAACCGCGGAACAGCAGAAACGCGGAGCAGACCCGGCGCGGAACCAGAGAGCGCGGAAAGGGAGCATTGCGCGGCAAAATTGGGGGTATCAGTGTCATGGTGCGGTGAGCGTGGACAGTTCTTTGCTCTTTGCCAGCAGAAGTGCACGTGCCTTTCAGGTCAGTCGTTGATGTCGGCGGCCAGCTTTGTGCATCAGGACACCAGGCGACGGCAGCAGCAGTCATCAGCACGCTGCTACCTGCCACGACGGGCCGGGACCTACACGGGAAGCAGGGAGTCCTCACCGGTGCCGTCCCGTACGCCAGTCAGCTCCTCACCAGGCCCCGATCCGCTCGCCCAGCACCGACGGGTGACCGGGTGGTTGGAGTTGCTGCACTGGCGCCACATCATGGATACGTTGGGCGAACACGTGGAGGTGGAGACCATCCACAGCTTCGACAGCCATGGATCGGTACAGCATCAACAGGGACAGGAGGAACAGGGGAACGCGCCGCTTGGGGCACGGTGGTTCTCCGATGCACCACCTGCGCTGGAGGTATCCTCCGGTGGTGGAGAACCCGAGGCCTATCGCGGATTTGTGTATCAGCGTCGCGGCGGGCAGGAGCAGCAGGTCACTGGCGGAACAGAGTTGCCGCCCACAACCCCGTTAGTACATCCGCAACCCTTACCGCTGAGCCCCGGGGGTTCAGGGATCCCCGAGGAACCAACCTCAGACGGGCAGCAGGCATCAACGCACCCGTAGCCGATGGGAATCCCAGCCCCCGCTCTTGGGATATCACAGAACATGTACCCGCCGCAGCCGGTGGCTGGGGCAATCCTTGGGGGCCCGACCGCGGAGTCCCCTGTGACCGGCCTGCAGCAACAGCAGATGGCCACACCAGCGCATCCTCTGGGAAGCACGCAGCTGGCGGTGCCGATGTCCGCGCAGGCGTCAGGCATCGCTCAGCCGACGGTGAACCAACTTCCCGTGAGTCAAACTCCTCGGACCATGGGAACGGCTGCCACAGGAACAGCAACGCAGTCCCAGGCAACCAGAGCGGTCCAGCCACCAAGACACCCGCTGCAGTGGCACATGGGGGGAGGACAGCCTGGGACGACACCACAGCCCTCCGCGTTTGGCCCAGTACGGCAGCAGATACTGCAGCCGAGTTTGGGCACCCTACAAGCAGGAATGCCCTTGCACCCACCTGCGCCAAGCGCGCCGCCGCAGCAGCAGGTGATCCTGAGCACTATGCAGACGACGGCCATGCCGCATCTGCCTGCGGCAAAACCACAACAGCCAGCGTATTCGCCACAGCAGCCCATGGTGCAGGCAGGGATGATGATACAGCCCTTTGCAATCATGCATCAGCCACAGATGTCCCAGCTCGGAGGGGGGATCACCCACCCGGGAAGCACGGTTCAGGCCCCACCAACTGGGACCCAACCATCGATTCATCAGCAACAGCCGTTGGGACGAGGAGCGCAACCGACGCCCGCGACACAGCCTTCCGCGACCACGCCACCCTTGTGGACGACCCAGCAATAGCAGCATATGGGTCCAACGCTGGTGGGGATGATGCCGCAGATGCCTCTGTCCAACATGGCGCCACAGCCACTCATGCCCGCCTATTAGTAGCCTCCCAACCAGCTGATGGTCGGAACTATGCCAGCAGGAACGGCCTTCCAGGCACCGCTGCCAATGACACAACCAACTGCACAGAGCCATTTGTACCCGTCCCCGCAGCAGTTACAAGGGAATCCGCACCCTACGGCCAACACTGGACCAGCCGTTCCTCTCCACCCCGCGGCTGCGATCCCAGCTACGCAGACATACTGGGTGCCCCAGACAACGGCGCTACCGGCACATGGGACTCAGGTCCTGCTGCCTGGGACAGCATTCTTCTCCGCACCCTACACCGCTTCCATACCAGCTCCCTCTTCTTGGAATATGCCTCCCCCACCCACACAAGAAAATCTTCCGATGCCCGCGGGGCAGCCCCAGATGCCAGTCCTTCTGACTAGGTACTCCGCAGCCCCACCTGCAGCCTTCCCTCTGTCACATGATGTAGCCGCGTTGACGACTAACCGTAACACCGTTCCGTAGCTGCAATACATTTGCTTCGAACCCGCCAACCTTCCTCGGCTGGACTCCTTCAAGGGTGCCCCGGAGGAGGACCCCTGGGTCTAGCTCAAGCAAATCACCCTCTATGCCAGCATCGGCCGAATCCCGCCCGATCTCTGCCTCGCCACCGCGGAACTTCACCTCCAAGGGGCTGCAGCTGACTGGTACAATGCGCGCGCACCTTTCCCATCTTTCGAGGACTTTGGCAACACCCTTATTGAACGCTTCAAACACTTGACAAAAGAAGAAGCGCTGCAGAAGATTGAAAAGGAGGTCATGCGCAAGGATGCCGACATTCGCAGGTTTTTGGATCAGTTCCTCACTTGGGCATCAGTCGCAAAGAGCCCTCAAGGGGAAGGACTACCGCTGTGGGTCCTACTTCAAAACCTCATCCGCGCATTCCCCGATGAAATCAGCAGTCTGATGATCCCCGAGCGCTACCTGACCCTGCAGGATGCGGTGCAGGATGCCACGGCCATTTCTACGCGGTAGCGATCTACGCGGCAGCATCAAGGCGGAGACTCGCACACTCCAGCACTTGCGACACAGGCCTCTCAACCCAAGCCAAAGGCGTGTTACACCTGCCAGAGTTTGGAGCATATAGCTCGAGATTGCCTGCGCAAACGACAGGGTGCTCCGTGTACCGACACCGTGCAGCAGGACCCCATGGTGCAGCAGTGGCAGCGGTACTACAATCAACCATGGCAGGCCCAGCATCATCAGCAGCAGACGCAAGCTGGGCGAGAGGCACCAGATCAACCCCAAGCTGCCCCAGGCGGACAAGGCATCCTGCCCAACCCACAGGCATCCGCGAACCCTGCGAGCGGAGCTTGCAACGTCAAATTGGGGCTACCGATGGCGGAGGACGAGACCACAGAGGTGCCTCCCACTACCGAAGAGACGAATCTCATCGCACGAGCCCAAGAACTCCGTCTGCGCGGATGGGACCTACAAATGGCAGCCAGGGTACAGGAGGACCTGAGACGCAAAGCAGAGGCCGCGGAGGAGCTATTCCAGGAGGCAGTTGTCAATCGCATCGTTGTGCCGGAGAAACGACAACAGGCAAAACCACCACTCCTGATGGAGAAGCAACCGGCCCCATCTTCGCAAACGCCCAATATAGCTCCAACAGTCGCGGAGAGAAGCACTGACCCCGTCCAACGCCTCTTTACCACCCCCATCGCGGAAGTCCACTTCTTTGAGTTCCTCCGCATTCATCCCAAGATTGCACCGCGACTGAAGGAGGAGTTTGCCAGGGCCAACCAACGCCTCTGAGCTGTGGGCATCTCCCTCAACTGTACCACGCCTACACCCGGCACGCAGAACACCCGCCGCGCGGTTCCCGAGATGTCATTGGCACTGAGTCTCACGGAAGGAGAGTGGGGATGGGCACCACAGCCCTTGGAACCACCGCGACGGGACGACAACCACTACGAGGTCGCCTGCTGTGTGATTTGGATCTACGGAAGAAAGTTCTTGGCCATCATCGATACGGGAGCCACCCACACGACAGTGGCGTTCCGCGTTCTCCTGGTGGTCGGATGGGCAGACCGCATCCTCCCTACGTGCCGACTTTTCACCAACTCCGCCGGAGGAATGGATTACGGGGACGGAGAGGTTCACGGCCTACCCATGCAGGTGGGCTCCCTTCATGAGCCAATGAATATCCAAGTTACGCGAGCCCGGACGTATGACGTGCTTCTGGACATGGACTACCTGGTACCGTGGCAGGCCAACCTTCTCTTCTCCCTGGGGATCATGCAGCTGAGCTCCGCTTCCGGGGAGGAAGCGTACTGCCCCATTACCATTGGTGACAGGATGGCAATACCGGTCACCGGCGGCGAATCCTTTTCGCTCCTAGATGCTGCGGCAGAGGACTCCCAGGCCCACGCAGACAGGTTACAACCCCTCCCAGCGGATGTGCCTGACGCTGAACAGATCTCAGCCGGCGACTGGCAGGAACTCGCGGAAGAATCCACCGAGCCTGGAGTACAGACCAACCTCCTGGGATTGTGGAATAGGGGACAGCAAGTCTTTGGAACTGGCCCTCCACTTGAGGAGGAAGAGGAGTTCTACCCACTTCGCGAGACGGCGCCACCACCACCTCCGCGATGGGATCACATGCTCCATTCACGACTCTCCCCCACACAAAAGAAAGACTTCTGTGACCTACTGAACGCATTCACAGACATCTTTGTTGGATCTGCAATTGATTTGGGGTCCGTGGAAGCGTTCCACGTCATCTCCACGGGAGATTCCGCGCCCACAAAACAGAAGGTGCGGCGCATCCTCCGTGAGCAAGAGAACATCATCACAGAGGGGCTCGCGGAACTCAAGGCGCAAGGGGTGATCGTCCCTATCGTCAGCCCCTGGCGTGCCAACTTGGTCATCGTGGGGAAGCCGGATGGGTCCAAACGATTCTGCGTCGACTTCCGCGACCTCAACCGGGTAACCGAGGAGGATGTGTACCCCATGCCACTGATCGTCGACATATAGGAGCGGCAACAGGGTCGCGGATGGTTCGCAAAGCTCGACGTCAAGGCTGCCTTCCATGCCGTCCCCATGCACCCAGACTCCATTTCCAAGACCGCATTCGTGACTCCAGAGGGACTATACGCGTTCACACACATGCCTTTTGGACTCCGCAATGCCAGCGCGACGTTTCAGCAGGTCATGGACTCCACCCTCCGCGGCATCCCCAATGTCAGCTGCTACATTGACGACATCATGGTTGCGGCCCACACCTTCGAAGAGCTGTTCTCCTCCCTGGCCGCTGTCTTTGCTGCCCTCCGCAAGGCCAACCTCAAGCTCAAGGCAGCCAAGTGCTCCATCGGAGCTGCAGAAATGGAATTCCTTGGTTTCGTGATGAGTGCGGATGGCATCAAGAATGATCCTGAGAAAATTGCAGCAGTGCAGGAATGGCGTCAGCCCACTTCCGCGGGACAAGTCAAAATCTTCTTGGGTTTTGTCTCCTTCTACCGGAAGTTTGTCCGCGACCACGCATGCATTATCAAGCCACTCCAGGAGCTGACGCACCAAGATGTGTCGTTTGACTGGACATCAGAATGCGCGGACGCCTGGACGGAGATCAAGCACCGCCTAGTCACCGCACCCATGCTAGAATTCCCCGACTTCAATCTCCCCCTCTCCATCACAACTGACTGGTCGCGGGACGGGCTGGGCGCCATCCTATCCCAGACAGTGCAGGAACCAACCCAGAAGGTAATTGCGTACGCCAGTCGTGCCCTCACCGAGGGAGAGCGCAAGTACCCGCCGGTGAAAGGCGAGTGCCTGGCTGTCCTTTGGGCACTCCAACACTTCCGCGACTACATCAAGAATGGTAAACCATTCACGGTCTTCACAGACCATCAGGCTCTCCAATGGCTCCTCACCACCCAGAACCATGAGGGCATCCTAGCCAAGTGGGCACTCCTCCTGCAGGGTTACAACATGAAGATCAAGTACCAGCCTGCGGTTGCCAACCGCAACGCGGATGCTCTGAGCCGACTTCCGCGCCATGATTGGCCCGAACCTGACCAGGCACCTTCGGAGGCTGCGGAGCATATCCCTAAGGTCCTGGCACCGCCACCAGATACTGAAGCGCAATGGGAGGGAGTGGCACAAGAATTCAATGAAGAACAGGAGGTTGCCTTGCAACTCTTGAATGAACTCGACCCTACCGCGGAGGCCGCGCTCGCGGAGACCCTACCGGCCCTCTCCATGTCGGGACTACAACTTGCTCGTCAATACAACCCCACCATCCGCGGATGGACGCTGGAGGAGATCACACCCCATCTTCCCCCACGACATGCACCCCCGCGAACCTCGCGACCGTCCACCGCTACACCATAGACCCGCCCCACAAGCAACCCGCGCACTCCTCATGTTCCCGTTACCCCCCTCCTCGACAACCGCCATCCCCTCACCCTGGTAGACTTCCTTCTTCACTCCCCTGAGTCCGCAGAAAGTCTCCATGCCCTCTTCACCACTCACAATCCCTCCCTTTCCCCTCTTGGCATCCGCCTCTCATGCACGCGGGACTCCATGACTGGTATCCACTTGCTATCCCGATGCATCCTCCTCACTCACTCTGGTGCGCGGGATGCCGCCGCACGTGCCTCACGCACCTGGTCACCCGCGGCTCTCGCCCCCGGACCGCCCGCACCCTCCAAGGTCCACGTGGCGTGGTGTTACATGTGGATATGCGGACGCAAGTTCGTGGCCATCGTGGACACCGGTGCCACATATACCACGATCGCGTTCCGGATGGTCCATTCGCTCCACATGCAGCACCTCATCCAGCCGACTCGACTCCGCTTCTCTATCTCCACCGGTGACATCGACGCGCTGCTCGGACAGATCGCGGGCCTTCCCATGCAGGTGGCAAATGTACATGCGGCGCACAATGTCCAAGTTTGCGACGTCCGCACGTTTGACATCTTGCTCGCGGCGGACTGGCTCGCGCCGCGCCAAGCGGATATATTGATCGGCGCAGGCATCCTCAGTCTGATTTCGAGTTCCAGCGTTCGATCATTCACTCCACTCTTTACTTCACGTCGCCCATCTACCCGCCCATCCTTACCCACCTCCGACGCAGCTCTCACAGGTACTTGACTCACTCGACGGGTCACGCGGAGCTGGGCTCTCGCCCGCGGAACCATCGACATGGCACGCAACCAGGGCACGTGGACCGCGCCTCCGTTGCGGGGGGGTGGACCCTCCCGACGTCAGCTACGTCGCCCTGTCCTCAACACGGGCGCGGGAACCCGACCGGCACGGACACCGACACCACCAATGGGAATAACGGCCCCACCGCGGCCGGGTCCCACAAGAACACAACCAGCAAGGGAAACACACACGACTGCGACAAGAGTGTCCCGACCTGACCCTGTGGCAAGAACACCTCCGACACCAGTGACGGCCACGCCAGCAGCGGCTGCACCGCGGCCCAGTCCCCCCGCAGGGACAACCCCGACACGAACCCCAACACCAGCAGCAGCAATCCCATCGCGGTCCAGCCCCGCGGAAGGAACACCAGCACAAGCCACGCCGCCTGCGGCGAGATCGACAGGCTCATCGCAAAAGCGCCCGGCCACAAGCACACCACCAACGCGGATCCTCAGGCGCACGGAGCCTGCGGTAGGAGCGATGCAAACAGCGGCAAGAACAACCGCTACACCGACACCAAGCCCGCAAGGTGGGGCCCAGGTACTGACTGCCCCAGCTCCCTCCGTGGCGACGACGGCGCTCTCCCACTCGCCGCCGACTTCGCGCGGTAGCCCAACCCGGCAACCCACACGCCCCCTGCTGGGCACAGGAACGGTGATGGAAGGGGCAAGGACGCACCTCGAAGAAAGCTTGGGGGATAGCGGGGAGCAGCCCAAGGAAGCCTTGCTGTTCGAAGTCATGAGCAGCGTCATGCTCCAACTGCTGACGGAGATTCCGGAAGTGATCCGCATGGAATTCGCGGATTCACTGTTCGGCAAAATGTGGCAGGTGGTGCTGAAGGGAGCGACAACGGGTGCACTAGCCCTTGGACTACACGAGAGGCAGGTGTAACTGCTGGAGACAACAGGCGCAGAACGCCTAGTTTTGGCATTGCGGGACAGCCTGAGCATCAACCTTGGGCTGGCCAGCGACATGGCAGGCGTCGCGGAACTGTTGGACACCGAGCGGCCAGATCCATCACTGGAAGCCGCTCAAGTGTGGTGGGACAGGGTGCGGAGGGACCAGCGGAGTAGTCCGGAGAGGCGTTACGTGCATCTGCTCCAGGAGAGGGCCAGATCCCTCATTCTGTACCACGTGAACGACCAGGCACCAGGATCGGCGGAGGCACCACGACGAAGATCCGCGGCGGATGAGTGGAGGTGGGGATACTTGCTCAACCTCACCTACGCCAAGTGGAGTGTTCAGTACCCGCAGGAGGAGAGATCGCGGCTGGCTGACTCTCAGGTGCCTGAGGGACGCTGGATGGAGGCCATGGAGAAGTGCTGGACGCTGACACTCCAGAATGTACTACGCACCAGAGTGGTGACAGCGGTTGCGGAAGGACAGTGGACCGTGGTGCAAGGAAAGGGACTACGTCTCAGGCAGGAGGAGGTGCGACACTGGGCCAAGGAGGCAGCAGAGATATGTCGGGAAGACAAGAGCAGGAGGGACGCGGAGGTGGAAGAAGCCCGCGAGTACACCCAACCTACCCCTCAGTTGCAACAGATGCAAGAACGCTTGCGGAATGTTTGGGAGGAGGAGGCAGCCGAGGCGGAACGGGCAACCATGGAATCCGCGGCGACAGAGGCCCGATTGGCCTAGGAGCGGGAGGCGGCGGCTAAGGCAGACAAGGAAGCTGCGGAGCAGCTTATAAGGGAAATCATGGTGGAAGCAAAAGCAGCGGCAGCAGCCGCGGAAGTAGAGGTGGCAGCAACAGCGGCAGCAGAGGCAACGGCAGCGGCAACAAAGGTAGCAGCAACAACAGCAGCAGCAGCGACGGAGGCGGCGGTAGCGGTAGCAGCAGCCACAGAGGCACAAGTAGCGACAATAACACTAGCAGTCGCAGAGGCAGCCATAGCAAGAGCGGCTAGCACCACGGCGGAGACAGTAAGGGGAACGACGACAGCCAGAGCAGCGGAGAAGCATGTAGCAGCAGAAGAAGGAGAGCAGACGGTGAAAAGGCACAAGGCAAGTGCCAAGCGCCACCGCCCGGAGCTATCTGCCGGCTCCCTCCGGCGGAAGGCACAACTCCAGGCCCGAGCGGCGGCGGTAATGCGGAAGGCAGCAGCAACCGTTAGCCAGACCAGGGTAGTAGCGCCGGCAGCAGATACCGGCTGAAGCGAAGAGCCGGAGCAGACGCCCCCGGAGGATTCTACCCCCGCCTCGAAGGGAAAGCGGAAGGCGGACGTGGCAGCGGCCGCAGAGCCACGGAAGGAGAAACAACCTCGAACACATGAAGGCTCCAGCTCCAGCGTTACTCCGGAGCAGCTGGCGCAAGCCCAACGGGAGGCCGCGCAAGCAACAGAGCTCCTGATGGCAGTCTTCCGCAAGGTCTAGATACCGGTGGAAATGGTGCCGGCCTCACTACGGCCTGTCTTGGGAGAAACCGCTGCAGCAGCCATCCGCAAGGGGGCAGAAAAGAGAGGACGCACGGAGAAAGAGGCGGCGGTGATGGTGGTCTCCGAGATTAGTGAATCACCAGGACATTCAGAAGAGGAGCAGCCCATCACACGCAGCCAGGGACTACTACGGGCCCCGGGAGCGGCCCCGCAGAGAAGGGAGGAGGTGATTGAGTTGCACCGTGTTGGCGGACGCGGCAGACGACCAGGTGGCCCCACTGAGGCAAGGCTGCGAGACCAGTGGGACGAAGGGGAACTTCGAGCGGTCGGAATCCTTCGGCTGTTCCCTGCACCCGACTCCTGGGACAGAAAGCCGCCAGTCTACGACGAGGACAACCGCAAGAGGTTTGAGGTGATGAAAGCGGAGCAGGATGGGAGGCGAGCGCGTGGACTGCCGGCAAGAGTGCCGGAGACAAAACGAAAGCCGGGAGAAGCGGGGCAGAAAAAGCGGGAAGGAAGGGGCCCATGGAGACGCAGGACTGGCAGATCTGGCAGACCGCCCACATCCTTCTCCGCGCTAGCAGCAAGGAGCAGCAGAAGGCAGAAGCGTAGAAGGTATACGCGGATCTGGAAACACGGCTGGGCGTGGAGTTCGACCGGAGGAAGAAGGATGACCTGGCCCGTTTGTGCGAGCATTATGCGTGGGAGGATGGCCGCCTCTGGAGATTAACTCCGCGCGTCTTGTGGGTGCCCCCGCCCATGCTGCAGAAGGCGGTGGTGGAGGCCTACCACCGCCATCACCACACCGGCACGCAGGCGCTGAAGGACCGCCTCACGCCCATCATCCATGTACCGNCTCCGCGCCAGCAGCAAGGAGCAGCAGAAGGCGGAAGCGCAGAAGGTATACGCGGATCTGGAAACACGGCTGGGCGTGGAGTTCGACCGGAGGAAGAAGGATGACCTGGCCCGTTTGTGCGAGCATTATGCGTGGGAGGATGGCCGCCTCTGGAGATTAACTCCGCGCGTCTTGTGGGTGCCCCCGCCCATGCTGCAGAAGGCGGTGGTGGAGGCCTACCACCGCCATCACCATACCGGCACGCAGGCGCTGAAGGACTGCCTCACGCCCATCATCCATGTACCGAATCTGGCGGCTCTCATCAAGGAGGTGGTGTAGCACTGCGCCCCCTGCGAGCGAGCGCGGAAGATCACACCACGGGACCAGCCGCTGTTCCAGCCCTCCCCCATCGGCGAGCCGCTGGAGAAGATTATCATTGACTTCCACGGCCCCCGCGCGCACCGCGACCAAGGGAACCGGTACTGGATCGCAGCGGTGGACCACTTCACGAAGTTTCTCTGGGTCCGCGCTGTGCACAACAAGAGCTCTGCCACCGCGGCAAGGTTCATCCGCGAGGAGATCTTTTACCGCTTTGGGGGATGCAGCGTGGTGCACAGTGATAATGGCACCGAATTCCTGGGGGCCTTCAGAGAGGAGTTGGAGGAATGGGGGGTCCGCCATGTACACTCCGGGCGGTACAGGCCAGAATCCCAGGGGCAAGTGGAGCGGGTGCACGAGATACTGGAGCGAGCAGTGGCCACTGCGGAGGGCAGTGGCTGGACAGAGAAGCTAAAGAAGACGGCGCACTTCATCAACACAACACCCAGCCGTGCAACCTCCTTCTCACCCCACATACTGCTCTTTGGACAGCCACCGCAGGCGGCAATGGGCATGCCCCAGAAGCCCCTAAGGCTACCACTTGCTCCAGAAGAAGAAGGGCATGGAGGTCGCGGAATGGTTCCGCGAGTGCTGTGAAAGGACGAAGGCCATGCGGGCAGAGGCGCGGTTGAGGGGTTCTGTCGCTGCCTGGCACGGATGCGATGCAGCCAACCGACGGCTGAACCATGAGTCCATCAAAGAGGGCCACTTGGTGTATCTCCGCCCCTTTCCCAATGCGGGGCGAGAGGCAAGAGAACCGCGTGAGGTGTACCGCGTGGCCAGCGTCGAGGCGGGGCAAGTGTGGTTGGAAGGGCCGGAAGGGTTCAGTGACCGCAGTTATCCGGCCACGGAGTTCGTACTGCTGCCACCAGCGTGGAAAACGCACATCCCCGGGACAGGAAATCGCCTGCCGCCTCTGGGACAGCAGAAGGGCTCGCGGGGGTGGAGAGCGGAGGAGGTGCTAGACGTCTGTGAAGAGCAGGTGTCGCAGCAGGAGCGGGGGTGGAGCCAGGAACCAGAGGAAGTGGAGGAGATAGAGTCCGATGTTCGCGAACAGGCCGCGGAGGAGGTGAGGAAGGAACAACGGCAAGAGCAGCCGCGGCGGGGGCAGCAGCTGGAGCAGCGGGAGGAAAGGCGGCAGGAACAGAGAGAGTAGCAGGAACGGAGGAAGAGGGAGGAGCCTGCGGGTAGGCCCGAGCGACAGCCCGAGCAAACCTTAGCGGGGGTGGCCCAGCAGTCATCCCAGAAAGCACCACCGCAGACTAGGGTGCCGATGAGCCCCAAGATCCTGACCAACTACACGGGCCCGTACGTATGGTGCGGAGAGAATCTTCCTGCTCAACCACATCTAAAGGTGGTTTGCCGGGTGTGCAGAAATCCCGCACACCAGTATGCCGACGGAACCTCCAAAACCTGCATTGGGCAAAACCGCACCTGCTTGCGGTGCCTGAGGGAGGCAGTTGAGGAGGAAGCTGCAAAGGAGCGGGAGGAAGAAGGAGCGGGACCCGGCGCTGGGGGAGCACCACCCCGCGGAAGGTGGGACCTAGAAGAGGAGGAAGAGGAGGAAGAAGAGGAGGAAAAAGAGGGGCACCCTAAGCGGAGGAAAGGTCTGCGCACGGTTTCCGGAGCCACGATGAGGCAGTGGCAGGCGGAGGGACGGGTCGCGGCAGAAGAGAGAAGGTGGAAGGAATTAGAAGAGAAGAAGTGTGCCCAATGCGGCCAATGGTGGGGAGTGGCGGTAAAGGATTGTGGCGGCTGCCTCCGCAAAATCTGCACTGGCTGTCTGGCGCCACCTCGTGACGGGCGTGGCGGGCAAAGTGGGGCTGCGGTGTGCAGAAGGTGCAGAGAGGGGATCGAGAAGCAACGAGGTGTCCGCAAGGCACCTCGATTAAACGAGGAGGAAGAGGAGGAGGAATCTGAGGAAGAGGAGGTACCGGGAGAGGAAGGGCATCAATCCGCGACATGCCCCACATGCCTAAAGACGGTGCAGGATGGGGGAAAGTGTGCTGTCTGCACGAGGTCTGCCCACCGCAAATGCCTCGTGACGGGCAGCTCTGCCTGGAAGGGCCAATGTCACCAATGTGTGGGCAATGAGCTCCTTGAGACGGACTACTACCTCAGCTTCATCGCGGAGACCCGAGAACCAGCATGCGCTGCCTGCCGGGAAGGGATGGCGGAGTTCGGGAAGGGATGTGGCATGTGCCTGAAAATGTGCCACCAGCGGTGCGGCAAGAGGGGCAAGGAAGGAGTATGGACCTGCCACCGCTGCCTCGCTCAGCCCAAAAATGAGGATTGGGGGACAGAAAACTCCGGGCTGCGCTGCTGCGGAAACGGATGCATGGGGATCGTCACGGGGATGGCATGCCACTGTGAGCACTGTAGAGGATGGGCCCACGCGCAGTGTGCCACAGAGGTGGGAAGGAATGAGGAGGGACAGATGGTGTACCGCTGCACCAGTTGCAGGATGTATGAACGGATCCCGCACTGCTCTACTTGCAAAAGAAGACTGGGCGCGGAGGACATCACTGCAGAAGCCCGGTGCGAGGGGTGCCAGCTATACGTCCATCAGGAGTGCTCCGCGCGATATCAACGTGAGGGCGGGGAGGTGGAGACGTACTGCCGTCCTTGCCAACAACGGCAGCGGCCGGGTCCCCAAGGGAAGTTCACACGCCTGCTGTGCTGACGAGACTCTGGGACAGAGTCTTAAAAAAGGGGGGTTGGGGGCATCAGTGTCAGGCAGAGATCCACCGCATCTCCGCTGAGAGAAAGGTGGATCCGCAGAAGGAAGTTGCCGCGACCTACCAGTCCGCGGAAAGAGGTGGCCGCGACCACAGATCCGCGGAGGAGGCTGAGGGGGAGGCCGCGGAGCACCGGAGAACGCGCAAGGATGCTGGCTCCCGCAATGAGGTTGCGGTAGAGCGTGGGGTGGCGCAGAATCCAGTGGCGGTGGAGGAAAAGAAGCGGGAAAAGTTGCCGCCAGGGAACAAGCAATCAACGGCGGCTTCTCTACGGCTAGTAGAAGCGATTGTCGCGGAGGAGGATAGAAGGGGCGGGATAGTCAGGGATGAGAATCCGCGGTGGAAAGGGAACACGTACCGAGCCGCGGGGAGGTGGAAGTGTAGCAGGAGCGTCGGACGTGCAAGACATCCGCCGGCAGAACCGAATGTCAGGAAGAGGGCGGCAGGAGCTCGACCAATGAGAACCCAGGGTTGGCAGCGGTGATCAAGGAGGAGGGCCGGGAGGACGCACCGCGCGAAGATGAAGATTCAAGGAAAAACACAAGACCGCGCGCACCCAAGCTGCGGAATGGAGGGAAGAAGGAGAAGTAGGACAGAGAAATGCAGAAGAAGTAATCTGTTGTGTGATTGAGGACAAGACCCGCGGTGCGCGTAACGTACCACGCGGAGTCCGAAGTAGAGGAAAGAGTGTAGGAGACTTAGAGAGCTAGGATGGGAGGTTTTAAAGTGGCTGTGCAGCGGAGGAACCAGAGTGATCTGATCTTGATCTAATCTTGTACTATCTGACTTGATGCAAGTGTCATTTCCAGTTAAAAGAGTCCAGTCCTGACTCATTCAGATCCAGCCTGCCGCCTCATGCATTCTTGATCCGCGCATTTGTCAATCAAGTTCAGACCTCCACTCCCGCTTTCTATCTAAGATCCGCCCCCGTCTAAGGAACAGGAAGAGTGCTCTCCGCGGTGGCATTCCGCGGAGGATGAGATCTCCTCTTCTGAGTGTATGTCTGTCCTACGGATGGCTCCGCTTCTAATCTTGGGTCCAACGAGGACTCCGCTAGGAACCATCACCACCAAGGAACGCAAGTAGGGTGAAGGGTGCTGCCGACGACGTCGCGGCCTTGCGCACGGCCACGGAACGGGGTTCCGCTGGCAGAGGAGTCAAAGGCCACGGGGTGGCAGACTCTCGTGCCGGCAAGGAGTGAGCCGCGGAGCACTACCCATGCGCGGAGTCCTGAGGGTGGGAGGCATCCGCGGAAGACCAGGAGAGGCAACGGAGGACCACTGAGCAGTTGCACCGCGGAACCGCGGAACGGCAGAAACGCGGAGCAGACCCGGCGCAGAACCAGAGAGCGCGGAAAGGGAGCATTGCGCGGCAAAATTGGGGGTATCATGAGTGAGAAGATATCTTAGAATTCTAGTTGCATCCCTGTGAAATATGGAGGGTGAACCTTTGAGGTGAATCATGTGGGAATAATCTGAGGGGTATGGTCCCCATCATTGTTTTGTAAAGAAGTTCACTTTAGGACACAGAGTTTAAATCAGACAGATTGAGATGCCACCCAAGCCAGAGAGTGCACAGGTTTCTTTCCCAGTGTTTCTGATGTTACTTAAAAAAAAGAATCAGTGAGATGAAAGCATGTTCTGGTACCTCAGATATACTTGTACTTATCTTGCTTGGTCTTACCTTGTCATAGGCATGGAGACTGTTTCTTTGGGATCCAATAGGAGCGATTGATTTTTTTTTGTTTTGATTCATGAGCACCATTTGCCATGGAAGGAACATCATTTTAACTTCAGGTTTGATAAAGGCTTGCCTACAACTGGTAGCTGTAGAAATGGGAGTGGGAGGCATAGAATGAGAAGAATCAAGTGGCAAGAGCTCGAGGTTCAATGGTAATTAAGGTCAAAACATGTGTAGACAATGAGACCACAAAGAGGGCTGAACTAATCTAAAATAACTAGGCTAGCTCCCCTGGTCAAGTTTTCTTTCTCAGTTAAGGCTGCTCAAACCTGACCACCTAGTCAAGTCTGGTCAAGTCTTACAACCTGGCAAAGTCACCACCAGTTAAAGCCTTACAATCTGGTCAAGTCTGACCACTAGGTCAAGTCAAACCATGGGGCACAGGGCACCATCCTATCTCACAAACAAAACCATCATGCAACATCAAGGCCTCAAGGTGGTTTTAAACCCAGGTCTTCAGTGTCAATGATGGGCTGCATTCACCCCTTGGGCATTTCCCTGTGGCGGCAAGAGCCGGCTGCAATGAAACGCAAACTTGGACCTTGCATCCATCAGCCTTACCACACAACAAGATGCAGGAGGTGACTGCAACATCGCTCAGCTGTGTCCCTGGCCCCGTCCTGCCACACATGGACACACATGAGCAGAGGGACATATCTCAACACTCTCCCAGGGACCGAATGCATGCATGTGTGGAAATGCGTTGTAGGCTCATTCAGGGTTGTGCAGAAGTTGTGCATCGTGCCATGCCAATGCTGTGTTCTTGGAAGGAAATGGCCTGTGCGCTTGTGGTGTCTCTGTTGGAGATTCTGTTCCAACGTGGCTCTGGCCGTCTAGCATTTGCACGGCATGTTTGGGCAAGTTCGGAGATGAAGCGTGAGCTTTCTGGTCGCCTCACGCTATGTGGGAGAGGATTTGAGACAGTCAGTTTTGCGAAGAGGATAACGTCATTCTTCGATGTTTTTTAGAACAAGGACATGATCACAACATTTTTAGGGCTAGTCATGAGCTTTCCAATGCACCAAACCGCGCGCAATTCGGTCAAGCATAGCTCAAGTTATGCTTGCCGAAGCGCAGGTCTCACNCTGTGCGCTTGTGGTGTCTCTGTTGGAGATTCTGTTCCAACGTGGCTCTGGCCGTCTAGCATTTGCACGGCATGTTTGGGCAAGTTCGGAGATGAAGCGTGAGCTTTCTGGTCGCCTCACGCTATGTGGGAGAGGATTTGAGACAGTCAGTTTTGCGAAGAGGATAACGTCATTCTTCGATGTTTTTTAGAACAAGGACATGATCACAACATTTTTAGGGCTAGTCATGAGCTTTCCAATGCACTAAACCACGCGCGATTCGGCCAAGCGTAGCTCAAGTTATGCTTGCTGAAGCGCAGGTCTCACCCACCACAGAAGCCTGACGCCGCCACTCGCCGTGGCGCCTTCGTTCACGTGCGAAGCGCCTTTCCCAAGGCGCATATCCCATTGCACATGGCGTGGGGGTCCCCTGCACTGTTTCTACGCACCCTACCCACTTTTGGGTCGCGTTTGGTGATGGGGTGTGACGAGGTTCGAAACCTGTCCGCGGACCTGCAGTTAGATTTTTTACGAAGTCCCCGAGTAACAAAACATACTACTAAGTTTTGGACGCCGAGCCAGGTTTTTGGCTGTCCCTTAGTAACAACCTGCACTACTGGATCCGGTGGATGATCCGCCGGATCAGGTGGATCATCCACCGGACGCCTCGGCAGGCCTGTCGGAGCATTTTCTCCAGATGGTATTTTTGCTACTCGGTCCGGTCGATTATCGACCGGATTTCGAGTCGCAGCCGGCTCCCAGAGCCGCTGCGCATACCCCGAATTTGGAAGGTCATATCTCCCTCGTTACTTGTCCGATTCCGGCGAAACAACTTCCACCGGATTCAGCGACTTGTCAACTTTAAGGGGAAATCCTCCTTTTTAGGATCTGAGCAATCCTCGAGTCGCCAGATCCGCCGGCGCGGAGTTTCCACTTTCTGGCGGCTCGTCGGCGCCTCTCGGCGCCGCACTTTGGCATGCGGAGGGGCAATTTTTCAACATTCTCCCCCTTGCACCTGCCATGCCCGCTGCTCATGCTTGCTCTCACTCATCTTCCGCTTCGCCCTCCAGCCCATCATAGCTGGTCTTCCCAAGCCCGGCCACGCTCACGTGCTGGTCCGCGGGTTGCGCTTTGGTCAAGTAATCCGCAAGCTTGTTGTGCGTGCTACAACCCTGTAGCACCACCTGCCCCTTTTCAGTCATGTCCGTTCTTCTTTTGTTTGTGCAATGGATGCCAACGCTGACTTCACGGCGGCATCCCATTGCTCCTCCTCGGGCCGCGCAAGCGCCTCTTGCACGGTCGTCGGTTCTGTTGATGCAGCAAGCGTGCACCGCGTCATGCCGATCCATCGACCGGTGCCTGCGTCGAAACGCTTCCCCGCTCTCCGCTGCCTCTCGCTGCGGCGCGGCAGTCTTGGCGGCGTCTCGTCGCTCTGCTGTGATCCTTCCGACTCTGCCCGCTCCGGCAAATCATCAATCGGACGGCTCCTCGAGGGTCTCTCCAGCTCCGGCGAATCATCGACCGGACGGGCGGCGCGTGCGGAGGAATTTCCTCTGACGCCCGACACGAACTCCACCCGGAGTCCACGCTTTAGCACTTGTAGTGCCTCCTCCGACGGATCTTCCGCCGGATCTTCAGCCCAGCTTCTATGTCGTCGGAGTCCTCCACGTCGGTAGCTGCACCTGCTGCACCGCCGTGCTCCGACGTTGCATCTTCGACCTCTGCGTCCACCGGCTCCTCGTAGTCAAGGAGCGGGAACCACTCCCCCTGGTGTGGAGTGTTCCCAACGCTCATGTCGATGCTGCTGCTGCTGAAGCTTTGCTGCAACCCCCCTGGCAGCTTCCTTGGAAGCTTCCTCTGGCATAAACCAGCAGCCTTCTCCAGTAGCTTCCTCCAGCAGGATCGTGGTGCTCTTACACGGCTGCAACTATACCCTCTGTGGATATAGCTTTCATTGCTCCCCGCTGCTCCGCGAGCGTGCGCATGGCCTCATACCACTGCCACCTCGCCTTGCTGCCGTTGGATTTTGCGGCTGCTTCCGTCCCGTGGCGAGCCGCACCGTGGAGACCGCGGCTCTTTTAGCCACCTATCCATTGTGCTCTCGCACGTCAGGCTTGCCTGCTGCATGGTACATCCCTCCTCAGCTTTGCTTTTGCGTCTTGAGTCTACACCTTATGGTTGATGGCTCTTGCATCCACTTAGCCTTGTGCTAGTGTGACCACTGGCCGAGGTGGCCTGGTGCGTCCACTTGCACTTGCCACCACTCATGGTCCCTCAGCATTTGCAGCCAACTTGCTGCATGGCATGGCCCATTTTGCCACCCGTCTGCTTCTTGGCGACTTGGCGGCTGCTGCTTCCTTGTTGCCGATGCTTGCCGATTCAAACCGCCTCTTTTGTTTTGAGGCGTTGGAAGCGCTCGCCTTCAGCTAGCCTTCCATTTCAGCGGAAGCCATTAACAGCACCACTGCTGCTACTTCATCCGCTGCCATTGGAGCCGTTTTTGCTCCATCCAGGTCATCCTACATTCTGCAGCACCCTTGGCACGTCCCCGCTTGGACCTAGCGTGAGCCTTGTCACATCCACCCGTAGTGGACTGCTTCCTTGCCTGTTGGCGCAGCTGACTTCTCTTTGCTGCTACAAGCGCGTGCATCACTTGGTGTTGTTGTTGCTCGACCTGGTGGCGCCTTCTCTCCATTGAGTGTACATCTGCTGCCTAGACTTGACGCGCACGTGCCGACCTCCCGTCAGCACTGACGTGTCGCACTCCAGCTCTGGTACACGATGAAGACGCCCAAACCAGTTTTTGTGGTGCGATTTTTGTTGTTGATTGTTTTTGTAGTTGACTTGCACCAGGATATGCCTTCTATTTTGAAGCATGGTCCCAGCTCCCCTCTTTGACACGCCCGCTGCGCCTTGCCCGCCACGGTAGCCTTTTGTTCCACTAAACTTGGTGTTGTGGCGGCTCGACCAGCTGCTGCCTATTTGGGGTTGTTGAACCTGGCCCCGTTCTGCTGCGTATTTCATCCCACCGTGCGTCCGGTCCAGCCCTCCCGGCTGACGACGCGTGCGGACATTTGCAGATTCCTGGGTTGAGTTTTGCGCCGGCTGATGTCGGCACCCTCTTGTGGTGTTACTGCTGCATTGCTGCGATCTGCTGCACATGTGCACGCTCTTGGTCCCACACCAATGTGTGTTCTGCGAGCTCCCTTTTGAACTCACCACGTGTCAGTGGCACTTGTGCCGTTGATCCAGCATTACTCCACTTTGCCCATGGCCATGATGCGTCGCGCCCAAAGCCGACGCTTCTCCTGTCAATCATGGAGCTTGATGAGTTGAGGCTGTCAACCGGCCTGAGGCAAACGGACTAGAAAACAGGGCCGACACAATAGCACCTGCCGTCCGCTCCTAGCATTTCAGCTAGGAGAAGATATCACCCTCAGGATCACGGTTCCACACTGAGCAGTTCCTAGGCAATCACTTGCTAGCAACTGTGTCCACTTAACACTTGGTCAATTTCGCGCGAGGTGCTAGTCAAAGACTAACTCCTGGGGCTTAGACCAACCAGTGTCTTCTTTATACTGTTCCTTA
>SZWC01002690.1:28928-55615 GCA_023375785.1 Penium margaritaceum
GGCGACCGCTGCGGCCGCCACATCAACCAAGGACACTGATGCTGAGCTGTGGCACCGGCGATTTGGCCACGTGGCCAACAGCACGCTGCAAAAGATGCAAGAGCAAGAGGTAGTCCGCGGAATGGAAGGGTGCACCATGAAGCATGGCGAAGGGTGTACATTGTGTGAACCATGCCTCCAAGCGAAGGCAAAGAAGAAGCCGTTTGGGAGAGGAGGTCAACGAGCGGAGCACGTCTTGGAACTGATACACAGTGACGTGTGTGGACCCTTCCGCACACCGTCTAATGGAGGAAGCAAGTACTTCCTGACCTTCATTGACGACCACAGCCGCAAGTTGTGGATCTACTTCCTCAAAACAAAGGGAGAGGTCAAGGAGAAGCTCCTCGAGTTCATCGCCATGGTGGAGCGGCAAACGTCCAAGAAGGTGAAGGCGCTCCGAAGTGACAACGGGGGTGAGTACGAGGCATGCAAGCCTTGGCTCAAGCATCATGGCATCCGCCACGAGCAAACCACCCCTTACAACCCCCAAAGCAACGGCATTGCCGAGAGGATGAACTAGACCCTATTCAGCATGGTGTGAAGCATGCTCTTCGACGCCAAGCTCCCACCTCGCTTTTGGGCTGAAGCAGCAACAACGGCTTGCTACCTCTTGAACCTCACACCAGCGACCGCCTTGCGGTCGCTGGTGTGAGGTTCAAGAGGTATGGTACAACGGAACTGTACCGCATTCGAGTAATGCGGTACAGTTCCGTTGTACCATACCGTGTTACTATACGGTATCTTAGGAGGCTAGTTCTGATACCATACCAGTACCGTGAAAGAAATACTGTACCGAGGTATGCAGCGTACTGCGGTAAAACAATGCGTCATTGGTAGTACTGCTGCTATCCCTGCATGAAGCTTACTGACAGGCTGAACCACATGAAGCACGTTTTGTGTATCCATAAAGCTCCACTCAATCAACGGGACAACCTTTCCATAACAAGATGTACTTGAAGAACTTATCTTCAATTACATGGTTAACAAGTAGAAAGCCCATGCCATTGAGGCCTTTTATGCCATCTTGAAGAAGAAGTTCCACAACGTGAGGAGACATATCAGGCCTTTTACAAGCCTAAGGACTTCAAGGAGCTAGGTATCTCATTGAATTCCTACTTGAACGATTTGATCATGCTCGTAGAGCAGTCAAAATCATCACAATGGGTGATGGAAGTGAGACATTCAAGTTCCCAGATAACTTGCTCTTGGAGTACTTACGTGATGGTCTTGCCAGCAAGAAGCTAAAGGAAAAGACGACCACTAAGGAAACAGGCCAATATTGGACAAGCCGGAGGAATCTGCGTAACTCCATGAGTAATTTTTATCTAGAGAACCAAATTACCACTCCAACACACACCCGGACATGTGTGCACAACAAGGCTATCAAATGCAAGCGGACACTGTGGAAGCTGGATGGACAGTTGGGTAGCAAGGTGGGGCTGAGGAAAAGAAGCCTGTGAAATTCCTATTCAAGAAGACTGGTGGAAAAATAGCCTTCAGCCACAAGTGCAGCTGCAATAATGATGCGATGAAGGCAGAGCATGAGCGTCGTAACATGGTTTTTTGCAAAGGACACCACCAAAACTACATGTAGTCAGGCCACTTTGGGAAAAAGTGCCCCAGGGCCTATTGGTGACGGAAAAGAGGCTGCAACATTGGATGCACCTTCAACACCTCATGGAGATGGTGCAACGGGTAGTCACAGACGGAGCCATTGACAGAGCCGTGGCCGTAGCAACAGGCCTGGTTGTATAGATGGATAGAGGCATGGTTCAGGTTTTTCACACCTTTGAGTGGCGTTAGTTGGGACCACTATGGAGGAAAGGTGGATCACCAGTGTATGCTCATGTTTTTTTGCGAGGTTATGGTACAATTGAATTCATGAAGAATTCAGATTACTCTGTTGTTATCTTTCCTCTAATTGACCTGCATTCTACACGTGCCAATTGCCACTGTCCACTGAACCCTATCTCTCAGGACAAAATACATGATCAAAGTTACATATTGGTTGTCAAACCGACCATTTTACAAGCATTTTGTTCTGCTGTAATTGAGTGCTCTCAATGAAGTGAGTGCAAACACTTTTGTAGTACCCCTAGTCGACAATTTCAACCTTGCCACAGTTGAAGATTGGAAGGTTTTGTCTCAAGTGAAACACTTGAGTTACAGTCTCCACTGCATTTATAATGTGCTTTACAAAAAAAATTCCCCCATCATCAAGCCTCTTCACTCAAATAATTGCTGTAACATGATGATGCATTTTAGGATACACCCAGATCGTATCCTTGTGAATGTAGTGGCCAGCACTGGAGGGAATGACTCCCTTGTGATTTTTGGCTTTACCTAACATGTGCACCTGAATGAAAAGCCATGAGATGTTGCACTTGTCATCAGTGACAATCGTTTGGTACGTGTGATCGATTCCTGTATAGAAAAAACTTGGATTCAAGACTACATACTGAGTGTTAGGTTGAAGGTTCTCAACCTTCATGATCAATTTGTTTTCTATGAAATCCATGTCTCCAAGGAAACAAGGCCCTGGTGTTATTTCAATCAAAGATTCTGGTCCTCCAAAGCAACAATGCCACTTTATGGGGAAATTGTATGGGGTAGTGTATCTTTATTTGGGTAGTGGTGTATCATATACATACACTAGTGTATCCTACACTCACATTTTTAGCTTTTTGTGAGTGATAACTGGTTGGAGGGGAGGAAGGGGGATGAGAAAACTGGAAAATGCACGAGGCAGGTATCTGAGGTAGTGTACCACTGTCTGAGTAGTAAGTGTATCTTATTCATACAATTGTGCTTAGTACAATTGCATGAATTTCTTGGTGTGAATTATTACTGATGGAGAGGGGGGGGGGGTGGAGGGGAAAGTGTACGAGGCAAGTGTATGGCACAGTGTATCACTGTCCAGGTAGTATTGTATTAGTTCTATAAATTACTGTATTATACTCTACCATGTGTTTGTTGGTGTGATTGATCACTCATGGTAGTGGAGAATGCAGGAATGGGGGTAGGGGGAGAGTGGGATGGGGGGATAAGAAAAGTGTGAGATTCAAGTACGTGATGTAATCTATCCCTGTTTGGGTAGTGGTGTATCAGACATATACACTGGTGTATCATACTCTAACATTTTCCTGATAGTTTTGTGTGACCATTGGCTGGGGGGCAGGAAGGGGGCTGGGGAGACTGGAAAGTTCATGTGGAAAGTTTATTTGGTAGTGCACCACTGTCTGGGTAGTAAGTGTATCTAATTCATGAATTTGTGTTTAGTACAGTTGCATGTCTCCCTTGGTGTGAGTGATCACTGATGAAGGGAGGGGTAAGGAGAGGGGAAAGTGTATGAGGCAAGTGTATGCTGTAGTTTATCACTGTTTATCTAGTAGTGTATCAGTTGTATACACTAGTTTCTTATACTCTTTATGTGTGATTGATCACTCATCATAGTGGAAAATGTGTCAATAGGGGATAGGAGGAGAGGGGATTGGGGAGGGGTAGAGGGTATGGAGCATTTTTATGGGTTATTGTATCTCTGTTTGGGTATTGTTGTATTATATGTATACACAAGTGTAGTGTACATCAAATTTTTTTACATTGTGTGCATGATCACCAGGTGGGCGGGAGATGGGGGGAGTGGAAAGCAAATGCGCGAAGTGTATGGATATATATCACTCTCTGGGTAGTGGTGTATCACATTCATACACTTCTGTGTCATGATTTCACATCCATTCCTTTTTTAGTACAAATGAGGGAGGGGAAGGTTTGTGGGATACCTGTATCACTGTATAGGTAGTATTATAACATGTGTATGCAGTAACAGAATTTTTTTTAACATGTGTCCATGAAAGTTATGAACTCTTGTATTTAATTGTGAAATTCTTACAAAATTCAATTTGATGATTAAATGTGATATGGAATGTGAAACAGTTACAATTTTTTCAAAATCTTCTATAGATATATGTGTTTCATGCTACAACCTACATGTATTTGCCATGTGCTTGGTCTGATGGAGGACAAGGAGAATTTGTTTTCATATTGTATGATATCTTCACTGTATTCTTGATGCATCACCATATGATCATACACCTTAGTACATATCTGCATCAACAAATTACATGTAGAGGGGCTTTCATGGAAAATGTATGCCACATTTAGCTCTCTATTTGGAATTTGAAGAATTTCAAATTAACAAGAAAAGAGCTGTTCTGCAATATCCCAAAGCATTCCACTGATATGGTTTCCTTTTGAGACAATGTATGGGTTCTTGTATTCATGGATGTATATTGAGGTCGAATGGATTCCTTTCATGTTTCTTCTATCTTAGAAAAGACATACATGTGCCTCTTTTCTAAGAACTTGTGATTCAGACGGTCGTGTAACTTGTTTTTGGAACACACCTCAATGATTCCTTTGCATGTTTTACATGGAAGGATTTTGGGTTGCGTGTCAGAATTTTCCAAGTGTTTGATCCTACGAGTTACACTACTGTATTTGTTTCCGATAGGATCCATACATCCACGTGTACAAACATTCATACACTCACCTAGTACATTCAGACAGTTTGGCAAGGTGAGGAGCCCCCCCCCCCCCCCTCCATGGCAAGAAAAAAACGTATGATGGATTTTTATGTGACAGTGCACGAGGTGACGTACAGAAATAGTGATGAATTTGTACACTAGTGTCTTTCCCTAACGTGGCGATAGAGTATCCGATCGTATGAATTGGCACATGCTCCAACGTTCAACCCATTGGTGTATTACAAGTACGATGCCTGTTAAGGTATTTTTCTTATCATACCCATAAAAGCAGAGACAGAGAGAGAGTGAGTGAGTGAGTGAGTGACAGAGAGAGAGAGAGAGAGAGAGAGGAGAGAGAGAGAGAGATAGAGAGAGAGAGAGAGAGAGAGAGATAGAGAGAGAGATAGATAGAGAGAGAGAGAGAGCGAGAGAGAGAGAGAGAGAGAGAGAGAGAGAGACAGAGAGCGTTACCGGTCTTGACCGAGGTAGCGAACGGTCTTGATTGTCTCTTGATGTGATATTACCCTTATCCATTGGTGAGGGAAATGAGTGAAACAATCCAGCTAGCTTGCTCGTCCATCCCCACTTGACTAGTTTTTAATGGTGATGGACAAGTGATCCACCTCGAGCCGCGAAGAAAATGGAGTCAAGAAGGAAGAAAACATCTTTTGGCTGAAAGTTGATGGGATTATCAGTTGAACCAAGTTTGTCTAGAAGAAAACCGATCACACAATTCTGAGAATGTCTATTTTTTGCATTGAGATAATGCAACAGTGAAGATGCAAAAGATTTATTGCATGGATTACAGCTGGGATGTTTTCCTGAACTTGGACAACTACCATCTGAACGCCTCCAGTACATCCAATGAGATTCTTCAAATGTTGTAGAATAGGAAATCTATCAGAGAATACAGAGGAGGAAGTCAAGTACACAAGTCAACCATGTGCATCAGACATTGGTTTGTGCACCGGTTATCAAAAACACAAAATACAGTACAAACAGGGAGTCGATGAATATCTGCTGATAGTATTTTCTTCTTCTTTTTCTTTCAGTGATTGAAGCTGCAATGAGGACCTGCTCTTTCGGTTTGTATGAAACAGTGAAGGGAAATTTTTACTTCAATTGGTCGTTGGGGAGGAGACAGATTTCTGTAGCTCCTGGTGTGCATATTGTCAAGATTGGCGGCAGAAGTTGTCAATCAATGAATAGCATAAATGACCACATGTATGTTTTGGACAGTATCTACGTCACGTGATTTGATAGAAATTTTGGCAGCCCTGAGGGAGGTGATCAGTCTCACCAAGAGCTGCTAGGAAGGACCAATTGAGAGACAAGTTGCATGGTTGCAAAGACAGAAATCCGGAAGCATGTGAAGTTGTGTGGTGAGCGCGAAAGCTGGTTTGACTCGTGGGTGAGAAATTTCATTAGCACAGCTTTCTAAGAAGACAAAGAATGCTCCATTTGGCACATGGAGATCATGCCACCCTGTCAAAGTTCACCTCCTAGCACACTCTTACTCTAGCAGGATGAGCCGCAGTCGCACTATCACTCAAGAGAATTACAATCCCTACCATGTTCACAACTAATAATCTTGATGGAAACCTTCTTTGAAGCATCGAGAAGGTCCTCCTGCCGCCTTTCTACCTTGATAATTCTGGCCGTCACTGGTGCTGGTAGAGCAGGAGCCGTCACTTCAACCAGACCCACTGTCACCAAACCTTGAAAATCCATATCTCCCTCAAACGGACTCCAAATCAAGTTCTGTAAAATGCTACAGAACCAGGAAGACATCCTCTATGAATCTGGTGCACCTGATGATTTTTCTAAGCAACCCGCGTTGTTTACTTTTTGGCACCCTATGTCCATCATTCTCCCACTTTGCAAGAATAAAAATCACACGCCAACACTGTGCCCTCAGCTACTGAAAGCGATGTGCTGCCAGCGGCTTGGTCAGGAAGTCTGCGAGCATCATGCTTGAGGGACAGAACTTGATTTGCACCACCTCCTTTGCCACGGGCTCGTGAACAAAGTGGTAGCGTAGGTCGATGTGCTTGGTGCGGGTGTGGAACTCTCCGTTTGTTGCAAAAGGGCAAAAAGGCAGATATGTCCCAAACCCATGCGGAGCATACCGACAGTGAGGGAGGGAAGAGATGCCACTCTCTCCCCTCCCCCACCGTCACCTATGCTACTCTACACTCCTACTCTACTCTGCTCTAGGGGTCAGGAGAGAGGGTAATCCCATGCCTCGCCCTGCCCACTGTGTACCTGTTCATGTCAGTGACCCATTGAGCTGCACCATGTATTCCGGCAGGGATTGCACTAATGCAGCGAGTGGCTCAAAGCAAGAGAAGTGATCAGGCGGGGTCCTGACGTGGAGAGGCGACGAGGTGCAAGCACAAGAAGCACAGAGGAGCCGGAAACTCCCCGGACAAAGTTGGATAGTCGATCGGAAGATCGATTATAAAACTCAATCCGAGGGCTCAGGAAAATCTGTCTTTACAGGATTGACGGTCCACGACAAATGTATAAATCAAGTGGAGCCTCATGGATACGGGGGGGTTTCCAAAAGAACAGCAAAGACTCGGTGTGACCGCACCCCAAAGACCTGCCGGCTCCTGACGGCAAATTGCCGTCTCGCACTATTCACCGCGCAGGGCATTTGAAGCAAACGGCAGCGCAAGGTGCGCCGGAGCTTCAGGATTTGAAGAGCGAGATTCAACACTGACACTCTATTGTTCCAAGAGGAGATGTTCTGACATACTACACTTGTACCCGGGAACTGGAGTTGGACTTATACTTTATTTGAGTTATCGCATGCCAGAAGTTCCTGATGAACAAGACATCTGTGTTGGAACTTCAGAGCTGAATTGCGATTGGTTGCGCTGTTCTTGATCTCAGTCAACTACGCTTTAACAATCTCAATTTCTAACATTTGGTATCAGAGCAGGGGCGTTGGTTGACTACATCAAGGACTGGCTGCGCTGTCTCAGACATTTATTCAGTGGATCCAGTGGTTTCAACCAGCATCACCAGCAGAAGCAACACCTGCCAGCGGCAGTAATGGTAGGCTTCAGTGGAGAAAACATGGGTTAAACATTCAAGATTCAAAAATTTGATGGCCGGGTCTACCATGAATTTGCATTCAACATGAGAATGGTGTTCCTGGCCAAAGGCTTGTGGGGAGTGGTGTCAGATCCCCCAACTGAGACTCTAAGCGCAACGGCCTCAGCAGATGAGAAACGACTATGGCAGCGCAGATGTGATCAGGCATTTGCCATCTTGGCAATGCAAGTCTCTGAACGTCTCAAGTTCCTCATCAGAGATGGAAATCCCACATTGGATCCAAGGAAGGCTTGGGTTGCACTTCAACAAAGATATCACAAAGTCGGCGATTCTGAACTCCACAACCTTTTTATCCAGTTCTGTGAACTCAAGATGGATGACAACACCAGGCTGGAAGATCACGTTTCCCGACTCAAAATGCTGGTTTAACGTATCACCTCAATGGGCCAGTCTCTATCTGAAAAAGTCATTGTTCTACAACTCTTTGCCAGTCTACCATCACGCTTTGAAATGACCGTGGAACAACTACTTGCTTTTCATGAGCAGGGTGCTACATTAGAGTCCAGAATCCAATCATTGGAAACAGCTCGACAACAAGCTTTATCTGGAGCATCCTCCTCCAGCAACATCGCAAGTTCATCCAACAACCCTAGTGCAGTTGCCCAAGCAGTCCAACAACCGCAGCCGGTGATTCGAGGAGGACCAGGACAACCTGGAGTATATGAACTAACCCTAGAGAAAGCCTGTGACACTCTTTTTTTAGCAGAAGAAATATTTCCTTAAAATGGAGCCCTCTCAGATGCAGCATTGGCAGCTCGCTATGGAGGCAGGTCTCAGCAGCACTTCGCACGCCCACATGCAAATGGGCATGGTCATACAGGTCTTTCTAGAAACCAGCCACAACATCTTCATCGCCAACTGTCTCAAGGGGGTAGTATTCCAGCAGGAGCACCCACCAGTAAGGGCTATGAACATGTGAACTGCTGAAATTGCCAGCAGCTTGGTCACATCAATCGCTACTGTGATCAACCAAAGACGACACAACATCCTGACACGCAACATGCCCTCTTGACAGCAACACCTTCACCGAGCAACTTCATCGAAGGTTTCAAAAATATGTTCACTCAGATGACTACAGCATGGAATCAGATGCTACACCAAATGGAGACACTCCATGCAAATGGATCCAATGCAGCAAAAAGGATCAAATTCACACCCGACGCTGTGCATTTTTCCAATCTGGCACAACCACTGTCACAGCCATCAAGTTTACCATCCCCTGTACCAGATTCAACTTCAACTGACAACTTCATCCTTGAAGATCTGGCCCTCTGCACCATCGACAGTGCCTTTTTATTGGCTGCTGGAATTCTGGCATGGATCATTGACGGCGGCAGCACCTGACACATGACTTGCAATCGCTCCTGGTTCATCGAATTCAAGGAACTCCGCAATCCCAAACCTGTACGCATTGGTGACGGCCGTGTCATCCCAGCCATTGGAGTTGGCACCGTCAAAATTGCTATCTCATTTGGAGGGAAGGTGGCCTCCAGAACCTTTTCCGATGTTTTATTCCTACCTGAATTGGCAGAAAATCTCCTTTCCATCACCCGATTGAACGACAAGAATTGCAGAGTGGTTTTTGACACTGACAGGAGCTATCAGATTTTTTCCAGCAATGGAAAACTTGTTGCCCAAGCACAACGAGAAGGCAACTTGACAATTCTGCCCACCTTGGATGTGGAGGCAGATCCATCAGTTCCAGAGGTGGCCTTGGCCACGGCAACTCCAACTTCCACATCCACTCAGACTACTGACATTCTTACCATTCTCTGGCATCAACTTCTGGGTCATATTGGCTTCAACACCTTGCAGACCATGTCACAACAAGAAATGGCTCATTGTCTTCCTACTTCTCTTTGCAAGCCTACCAACACCTGCTGTGAAGGATGTCTTGCTGGCAAACAACACCAAGCCAGCTTCCCCAGCTACTCTGACAGCAGCACCACGGACAAACTTCAACTCATCCACATGGACCTCTGCTATGTCAAAGATGCCTTTCTTTCGGGCAAACATTACTTTCTGGTTCTTCTGGATGACTTCACTCACTATGTGTGGGTTCGTTTTCTCCCTCACAAGTCTGAGGCTCCTGAGCACATCATCACGTGGGCCAGAAAGGTGGAAAATGAAACTGACAAGACCATCAAAGCATACCGCTCTGAAAATGGCGGGGAACTTGTCAACACCACCCTTCATTCCTTCTTTCATCAAAAGGGTATCACTCATCAGCGAAAAACACCGCGCACGCCACAGCAAAATGGGAAAGTGGAATGGATGAACCATACCCTTCTGGACAAGCCACGCTCCATGCTCCATGCTGCCAGCATGACTACTGGTTTTTGGTCAGAAGTTGTCAATACGGCTGCCTATCTTTTCAATCGAGTTCCGTGTTCAAAGGCACCTAACGGCTCCTCTCCGTACCAGGCCTGGACAGGTCACAGACCCAATTTGGGTCATCTGAAAGTCTGGGGCTGCACCGGCTATGCTTAGTTCAAACCTGAACTTCGTGACAAACTTGGATCTCACACCCGCAATGGAGTCTTGTTTGGCTATGAAGATGGGAGTAATGCCTACCGACTCTGGGATCTGAGGACCAAGACCATCATCCACAGCCAAAGTGCCACATTTGATGAATCTCTTCATGATCGACAGCACTCCGTTACTAGCCCTGACTTGCAGGTGATCTCCCTGGATGCCATTCAGCCGTTGCCACCTCAGAGGTCCCATGAGACTCATGACAATGAGCACCCAGGAGTTCTCCCTCCTGTTGTCCCTGCCGCGGAAGCCGAGGCTCCTCCAGCACCATCTGCAATAGTTCCTCCTTCACCAGCAGCACCTGGTCCTACGTCCCCCAAGAAGTCCAGAGCGGGATCTCGTCAAGGCACACGCGTTCAACCTGGTGGTTGGGATGCCTCTAAGGGTCCCAGACGGTCTGCTCGCATCGCTGGGTTGAAGGCTCTGACTGCCATCTTCCTCTTCCTTAGCTTCACCTCATCCTGCTCCATCTGCCTTCCTCTCAGCTATCTATCCTACAGCAGATGTGGCTCTCATCACTCAGGTGGTTGACCCAGTCAGCTACAAGGATGCGATGAGCCATCCTGAAGCCGCTGCCTGGCAAGCTGCTGCTGTCGCTGAGTATGAGCAACTCCTCAAGCAGAACATGTGGATTCTGGTTGATGCCCCTGCGAATGCTCCTGTTGTCTCATGCAAATGGATATTCAAACTCAAACTGGATGAGCACGGACAACCTGATTGCTACAAGGCCAGATTGGTGGTACGTGGTTACACCCAAGTCCACGGGGTCAACTACAGTGATACATTCGCCCCTGTCCCCATATACTCCTCCATCAGGGTGATTCTGGCCCTGGCTTCCCATGAAGGCTGGCACCTTCACCAGATGGACGTCAAATCTGCCTTCTTGAACGGTGATCTTGAGGAAGAAGTGTACATGCTCCAGCCTGAGGGCTTTGTGCAGCCCGGGGGGGAAAGAAAAGTCTGTCGGCTCCTCAAATCCCTCAATGGCCTCAAGCAAGCGCAGCGGCAGTGGAACAAGAAAATTCACGAGTTTTTCCTCAGCCAGCACCTGGTCCGACTTCATTCTGATCACTCAGTTTGCTACAAAGGTGGCCTTGACAATCTGGGTGTCATCTTGTATGTGGACGATCTAATTCTGTTTGGCAGATCTCTACCAACTATCAATTCCTTCAAACAAGCTCTTTCAACCGCTTTTGAGATGAGCAACATGGGCCAACTCTGGTTCTATTTTGGCATTCAGATCCATCAGACCATGCATCCATCCACAGTGACACTTTCCCAAAGCACTTACATCACACGCATGGCAGAGAAGTTTGGACTTGACCAGCCACACCCTACCAACACTCCACTCAATGTGGGCCATGGCTTGACACGGCCAATCACTGTGGGCATGTTGGCAGATCCCACCGACACCAAACTCTACCCGAGTCTGGTGGGATCGCTGATGGACGCATTCGTCAGGACGAGGCCTGATCTGTCTTATTCCATGGGGATCTTGAGTAAAGGATGCAAGAATCCAACAGCAGACTATCTCACTGCTGCAAAACGCTGCGTGAAATACCTAAAGTGTTGTGCAGAGCGCAACATCCAGTACACTGAAAATGACAAACTGACACTTGTGGGCCATTGCAACGCGGATCTCTCAGGCGACAAGACCACCAGCAAATCCACATCAGGCTACATCTTCATCCTGAGTGGAGGACCGGTCAGCTGGCGCTCAAAAAAGCAACCAGTTGTTGCACTGTCATCTACTGAGGCAGAATACATCGCTGCAAGCAAAGAACGCGTGAAGCAACTTGGCTGTGAATGTTACTTGGTAAACTTGGGTTCGAACAGATGGAACCAACGACCATCTACTGCGACAACCAAGGGACAATCGCCCTGAGTGAAGACACCGTTCTACACGACAGAACCAAGCACGTCGAAAGGCAGTACCATTACGTGCAGGATGCACTGGCAGAGGGAGAAGTGCAACTGGAATTTGTTGACACTAAGAAGCAGGTGGCAGATGTGTTCACTAAGGCACTGGAACAGACACAGCACGATACACTCTATAAACGGATGGGATTGCATGATCAAAGTCAATAGACCGGGAATCACAAGTGAGGGAGTGTGAGAGCCTATTTTCTTGCAACCCGGCTCGCTCACTATGAAGCAAGAGACCGTGGATGTGAGGATAAGGGACAAGCGAGAGATGGATGAACCTCACTTCGTCAAAACAGGGAGGGAGAAATCAGTGGATGGACAGAAACGGGGGGGGAATAGACTTGGGGTGGGGACAAGTGGTAGGAAGATAGTCTTTTTTTAGGATTTGTTGTTTTTCTTGATGTTTCGTTATTGGGATTTGGTACATGCGGGGGGGAATGTTGCAAAAGGGAAAAAAGGCAGATATGTCCCAGACCCATGCGGAGCATAATGACAGTGAGGAAGGGGGTGTTGAAAATTTTCCCCTCCGCATGCCCAAGTGCGGCGTCGGGAGGCGCCGACAAGCCGCCAGAAAGTGGAAACGCCGCTCCGGCGGATCTGGCGACTCAAAGATTGCTCGGAACCTAAAATGAAGGATTGGCCCTCAAAGTTCACAAGTTGCTGAGTCCGGTGGAAGTTGTTTTGCCGGAATTGGACAAGTATCAAGGGAGATATGGCCTTCCAAAGTTGGGGTATGCGCAGCGGCTCCGGGAGCCGGCTGCGACTCAAAATCCGGTCGATAATCGACCGGACCGAGTAACAAAAATACCATCTGGAGAAAATGCTCCGATAGGCCTGCCGAGGCGTCCGGTGGATGATCCGCCTGATCAGGTGGATCATCCTCCGGATCCAGTAGTGCAAATTGTTACTGAGGGACTTAGCCAAAAACCTGGCTCGGCGTCCGAAACTCACTNGCGGCTCCGGGAGCCGGCTGCGACTCAAAATCCGGTCGATAATCGACCGGACCGAGTAACAAAAATACCATCTGGAGAAAATGCTCCGATAGGCCTGCCGAGGCGTCCGGTGGATGATCCGCCTGATCAGGTGGATCATCCTCCGGATCCAGTAGTGCAAATTGTTACTGAGGGACTTAGCCAAAAACCTGGCTCGGCGTCCGAAACTCACTAGTATGTTTTGTTACTCGGGGACTTCATCAAAACTCTGACTGTAGGTCCACGGACAGGTTTCGAACCTCGTCACACCCCATCACCAAACGCGACCCAAAAGTGGGTAGGCTACATGGAAACAGTGCAGGGGACCCCCACACCATGTGCAAAGGGATATGCGCATCGGGAAAGGCGCTTCGCACGTGAACGAAGGCGCCACGGCGAGTGGCGGCGTCAGGCTTCTGTGGTGGGTGAGACCTGCGCTTCGACAAGCATAACTTGGGCTATGCTTGACCAAATTGTGCACAGTTTGGTGCGTTAGAGAGCTCATTACTAGCCCTATAAATGTTGTGATCATGTCCATATTCCAAATATAACAAAAAACAACGCTATTCCCTTCACAAACTGACTGTCTCTAAATTCCTACTCACATAACGTGAGGCGACCAGAAAGCTCACGCTCAGTCTTAGATTCGCCCAAAACAGTAGACGTGAACCAGAAGAGTCTATCAGACCAACGTCGGGACCACACCACACGGATCTTATCCTGATAGGGGAGAGATGCCACTCTCTCCCCTTCCCCTCCGTCACCTATGCTACTTTACATTCCTGCTCTACTCTGCTCTAGGGGTTAGGAGAGAGGGTAATCCCATGCCTCACCCTGCCCACTGTGTAACTGTTCATGTCAGTGACCCATTGAGCTGCACCATATATTCCAGCAGGGATTGCAATAATGCAGCGAGTGGCTCAAAGCAAGAGAAGAGATCAGGCGGGGTGCTGACGTGGAGAGGCAACGAGGTGCGAGTACAAGAAGCACAGAGGAGCCAGACACTCCCCGGACAAAGTTTGTTAGTCAATCGGAAGATGGATTATGAAACTCAATTAGAGGGTTCAGGAAAATCTGTCTTTACAGGATTGACGGTCCACAACAAATGTATAAATCAAGTGGACCCTCATGGATACGGGGGGGTTTCCTAAACAACAGCAAAGGCTTGGTGTGACCTGTTGGCTCTAGTGGGTGTGGAGGAATCCTCAAGGATGCCTAGCTCTCACAGAAGCACGCTACCAGTGTTTGGGGCAGCCAATGGACACCAATGGTAAAGAGTGTGGAGCACAAGGATCACGGATGTGAGTGGGCAGAACACATCGCATTCAGTAGAACTGAATTAAAACACGTTTTTGTTAGTGAGGATAGTGAGATTACATCAGATCCTTAGAGCATATGTCTAAGCTTTCGAACGCATACAAGCACGCCAAAAACGGAGTAGTAGATCCCCTGCTACGGTCAACGAAGTAACCCTTGGTGGAGCCGCCCACCTTGCCTTGCACGCTAGGCAACGGGAGGCGCTTCGATGATGACCCATCGAAGTGCCTTTCCTCGCCCATAAGTCAAGGAGAAGTTCAACCTGGTGAAGGAGAACTCTCTGGTTGCTTCCTTTATGGCCCTGGCGCATTTGGAGCTCGTTGAAGACGAACTCGGATCACTGGCGGTGGATTCTCCCGCCACCCATGGCGGGTACCAGATTCCACCTGCCCAACACCCGAACTTCGGGCTAGGCTAACTTTCTGAATACTCTCAAATCGAGCGATTCAAAGCTTGATCTTGCATGGAGAAAATCCAAGGAATGCAAATCTTAAGACAGATCAGGCGGTCAACCACTCCTTAGTGGTTTAAACAAAGAGTACAATCAACGGCACTATTGGCAAGGGGCACACCATGTCAACAATCTCCCCCTTGCACCGTAGCCTTGATGCCCTGTCCTTGGAACCTGTAGCATTTTAAACTTCACAGTGCAGACCGAGCTCCATGCAGCTCATGTCATGCCTGTCCTTGGGCTGTGCCTTGGTCATGGCGTCGGCGAGCATGCGCTCAGTGCCACAATGCACAATGACCGCATCTCCCTTCGCCACCAAATCTCGCGCGTAGTGATGCCGGATCTCGATGTGCTTGGTCCTCCTATGCAGCACCGCGTTCTAGGTCAGGCTGATGGCACTCATGTTGTCGACATTGAGTACCGTCGGCTTCATTTGTGGCACCCCGATCTCCTTTAGCAGCCGCTGCAGTCACACCGCCTCCTTTGCGGCTTCCACAAGCGTGATGTAGTCCGCTTCGGTGCTAGACAGTGCCACACAGTCTTGCTTCTTGCTTGCCCATGAAACTGCTGCACCGCCAAGCACGTACACCGACGTTGATTCTTTGTCATCCACATCACCAGCCCAGTCGGCATCGGAGTAGCCAACCAACTCAAGGGAGTCGTCACGCACTCCCCCTCCAAACACGTGCCGCGACTGTTTTGTCGCCTTGAGATAGCGGAGGATCCACTTCACCGCTTGCCAATGCAGCGGCCAGGGGTCAGCAATGTAGTGGCTCACTTGGCCCTCCGCGAAGGCCAGGTCAGGCCGCGTCACCACCATGGCGTACATGATACTCCGCACAGTGGACGGGTATGGCACACCTGCCATCCCCTCCTTCTCCTCGTCCTTGCTTGGGCCCATGTTCAAGCTCAACTCACATGTGGTGGTCATGGGTGTACCGATGGGGTTGCACTCCTCCATGTTGTAGCGGCAGAGCACCTCTTGCACGTGCATTGCCTGTCCCATCTCCACCGTGCATGCCTTGCGGTCCCTCTTGATGGCGACGCAGAGGTAGTACTCGAGCTCGCCCATGTCGGTCATTTTGAACCGACCAACCAGCTATCGCTTTAGGTACACCAACTCCTCCATGCCCGATGACACGATGATGAGGTTATCTACATAAAGGACCACGATTTGGTGCAACCCTGGCTGCCTCCGCACGTACACACTGTGATCCGCTTCGCAGCGCTTGAAGCCAAGCTCTGCCATAAGCCGCCCATTTTCAGGTACCACATGAGTGGTGCTTGCTTCAGCCTGTAGAGTGCCTTGCGAAGCCGGCACACCTTCCCCGGCAGTGCGTCCACCCCCTTCGGCACCTCCATGTAGACCTCCTTGTCAAGGACACCATTGAGGAATGCGGTTCTTCCATCTATTTGATGCACTTTGTAGTCGTGCACCGTCGCCATGGAGAGGATGGAGCGGATGGAGGCAAACTTCGCCACCGGTGTAAAGGTTTCATCTTCGTGTTCACCCTTCCACTGGGCATACCCCTTCGCGACCAGCCACGCCTTGTACCGCTTCACCTTCCCCTCCTTGGTGACCTTCTTCTTGAAGATCCACTTGAAGCCGATGATTTTTGCACCCTCCGGCCTGTCAATCAGCTGACAAGTGCCGTTCTCTTCGTGGGAGGAGAGCTCTGGTTTTATAGCTCCTTCCCACTCAACCCCATTCTCCCGCTGCAACGCCTCCTTGACAGTCTCGGGCTCCTCTTATGCAAAGAACGCTCAAGCGAGCCCGGTCCAGATGCCCTCCACAACATTGTACCTTTTTGCCGTCCTCCTTGCACGTCTGCTTCTCCGAGGCTGCTGCTGTTGAGGCTGTTGCTGCTGTTGCCGCTGCTGCTGCTGCTACTGCTGCCCTCTCGTGGCACCACTTGCACCGCTGGCCTACTCCCCCTCTCTCACGGACCATGGAGATGCGGGCTCACTCCCTGCCTTCTTGTTCAGCTCCACTACTGGCGGCGTTTCAGACTCATTATCTGACTCGGCCGAATGCAAATCAGCCGCTCTCCCATCCCCTGGATGGTTCCCGCCGGTTGGAGCCGCTCGGACGTCACCCTCTTTTGCGTCTCCGGCGTCTCCCCCTCGAGGAGGTGCTGCCACTCCCCCAACTTGGAGAGATCCGCTTCCTTGTCTGTCCAACGGCTTTCCTTGTTGAACGTGACATTGTGACTCTTCACGATCAACTGCCTCCGCGGGTCGAAGAGCCGGTATGCCTTGCTCCCGCTCTCGTACCCGACGAAGATGCACCGGCGAGTCCGGGGGTCCAGCTTATCCCGCCCCTCCTGTGCCTGCACAATAGCATGTGCAACACATCCAAACGTGTGGAGGTGAGCCACAGTTGGCTTCCTCCCCCTCCACACTTCTTGTGGCGTCTTCCACACCTTGGACTCTGCATCTTTTAGCGGCTTTGTCGGCGTCAGGTTCATGATGTATGCCGTTGTCCGAGCCGCCTCGCCCCAGTACCGTTGTGCGAGGTCAACATCGCTCAACATGGACCGGACCATGTTGAGGATGGTGCGGTTCGCCCTCTCAGCGACGCCATTCTGGTGCGGAGAATGTGGCGTAGTTTTCTGCCACGTGATCCCCTCCTTCCGGATGATGGCCTCTTTCTTGTTGAAGAGTACCTCGAGCCCCTTGTCGGTTAGGCGGCTCACAGACAGCAGGTTTGCCCCAAAGTTGGGCATGTGGAGCACATCGTAGATGGTGCACGGAATGACTTTTCCGTTCACCACCGACTCGATGCAAACATTGCCTTTGTCCGCGGCCAACTCTGTTTTGCCGTTGGCCACAGTCATGCGCCGCCCGGTGGCACCGTAGGTGAAGAATGTCGCCCGGTTGCATTGTGTGTGGCGGCCTGATCCGGAGTCAATCATGGAGACTCCCGGATCTGTCAAGTCGGTGGACTCCTTTGCCATCATTGCAAGATTGTCCTTCTTTCCAGCCTTCCCTGACTGGTCCGACTTCCTGTTGGGGCAGTTACGTGCATAGTGGCCCTGTTTTCCGCAGTTGTAGCACTCCCCCTTGTTGTCACCTTTCTTGGTGCCCTGCTTGGCACCCTTCCCCTTCATGCCTCCCCCTCCAGCTTGAGGACGGACGGCATAGGCAGAACTTGACGTTGCCCCGCTCTCTCGCCCACCACGCGGCATCCATTTGTTGCGGACATACATAGCCACCTTCGGGTACCTGAGCTCATCGGCAGACCAGCCACCTACGACGCTGATCATGGGACTCCAACTGACCGGCAAGGCCAAAAGGAGGATCATGCCTTGCAGCTGAGGGTCAACCTTCCATCAGGTGGTTGCACACTTGGCATAGAGGGACTCAATCTGCTGCAAGATCTCCATGATGTCGTCGCCTTCGTTGGCTCGGAGGGTGACGAGCCTCTTGAAGATGAAGAGCTGGTTAGCAAGGCTGGTGGACTGGTAGATGGTGCAGAGCTTCTTCCAGGCCTCCACGGCCTCCGTACATCCTTGAATCAGTGCGCGTTGTGGTGGAACTAGCGCTAACACCAACAATGCAAGCGTCTTCTTATTACGCCTCTTGTACTTGTCCACTTCCTCCGGCGTCGTGGTATCCGGAGGGGCGGTCTCTTGACCGTTGACCAGCTCAAGCAGGCCCTTGTCATCAAGGTAGACTTCAAACTTTCACCTCCACAAGGGAAGCCGTTCCCATCAATCTAGGAGATGGTGCCGGTGCTCTCTTGCTCGGTCGTTGCCATGGCGTGCGCCGGTAGCATGAAAGTTGAAGAGCTAGGGTCCTTCTAGGCACGTGGGTCCATAATCCTTTGTTGGCTCTAGTGGATGTGGAGGCACCCTCAAGGATGCCTAGCTCTCACAGAAGCACGCTACCAGTGTTTGGGGCAGCCAATGGACACTAATGGTAAAGAGTGTGGAGCACAAGGATCACAAATGTGAGTGGGCAGAACACATTGCATTCGGTAGAACTGAATCAAAACACGTTTTTTTTAGTTAGGATTGTGAGATTATATCAGATCCTTATAGCATGTGATCTAAGATTTCCAACAAATCCAAGCACGCCAAAAATGGAGCAGTAGATCCCCTGCTACGAAGTAACCCTTGGTGGAGCCGCCCACCTTGCCTTGCACGCTAGGCAACGGGAGGTGCTTCGATGATGACCCGTCGAAGTGCCTTTCCTTGCCCATAAGTCAAGGAGAAGTTCACCCTGGTCAAGGAGAACTCTTTGGTTGCTTCCTTTATGGCCTTGGTGCATTTGGAGCTCGTTGAAGACGAACTCGGATCACTGGCGGTGGATTATCCCGCCACCCATGGCGGGTACCAGATTCCACCCGCCCAACACCCGGACTTTGGGCTAGGCTAACTTTCTGAATTCTCTCTCAAATCGAGCGATTCAAAGCTTGATCCTGAATGGAATAAATCCAAAAAATTCAAATCTAAATTCACATTAGGTGTTCAACTACTCCTCAGTGGTCTAAACAGGGAGTACAATCAACGGCACTCATGGGAAGGGACACACCATGTCAACATGACCGCACCCCAAAGACCTGCCGGCTCCTGACGGCAGATTGCCGCCTCGCACTATTTGTCGCACAGGGCATACAAAGCAAACAGCAGTGCAAGGTGCACCGGAGCTTCAGGATTTAAAGAGAGATATTCAACACTGACACTCTATTATTCCAAGAGGAGATGTTCTGACATACTACACTTGTACCCGGGAACTGGAGTTGGACTTGTACTTTATTTGAGTTATCTCATGCCAGAAGTTCCTGATGAACAAGACATCTGTGTTAGAACTTCAGAGCTGAATTGCGATTGGTTGCGCTGTTCTTGATCTCAGTCAACTACGGTTTAACGATCTAAAGTTCTAACACCGTTCTTTGTGAGCGCAATGCCGCTCATGTTGTCACAGTAGATGGTCATTGCAGTTTTCTACTGCTGCCAAAGATTTGCGAGCAGCTCATGCAGCTACACTGCTTCGTTTGCTGCTTCACTCAAAGCGATGTACTCTGCCTTGGTGGAGGAAAGAGAAAGCACTCCTGCTTCTTGCACCTCCAGCTGATTGCTGCTCCTGCAAGAAAAAAACACAAAACCTCTAGTCTATCTCCTTGTGTCCAGATCTCTGCCCCAATCTGTGTCACTATAGCTGATGAGGATGGGGCTGTTGGTTCCGTTGAAGGTGAGGCTAAGGCTGCTGCTGCTGTCAAGGTAGCGCAGCACGCGTTTGACCGCCTCCCAATGTGGCACACCCAGGTTGGCGCAGAACTTGCTCACTTCTCCCACTGCTTGGCTGATGTTGAGGCGCGTGCCAAAGGCTGCATACATAAGTCTCCCAACTGTTGCTTGGTATGGTACCGCCACCATGTGGTTGCTTTGTTGCTTGTCGTGAGGAGCCTACATGACGCTCAGCTTTGCTCCCACTTCCAGCAGTGTCGCCACCTTCCGTGCACCTCCGATGTTGAACCGCTTGATGATGTCGCTCACGTAAGTGCTCTGCGACAGCTCCAATGCGTGCTGCTATAAATCACGCATCACCAGGAAATCCAGGTAGTAGCTCAGATCTCTCATGTCCTTCATGTCAAAGCTGGCTGCAAGGGACTGCTAACAATCTTTGCGGAGAGACTTTGAGTCAGAGGCAATAAGCAAGTCATCAACATAAACCAGGATAACAACCTGCCTTTTGTCCTGTGTGCGCCCATAGACCTCATCTGCCTCGCTGCGCATAAAAGCAAGGCTACTGAGCTGCTCATCAATCTTGTGGTACCATGCATGCGGCGCTTGTTTCAGGCCATAATGTGCCTTCATAAGCTTGCACACACGATCTTCCTGCCCTTCCACCACATACCCCTCTGGTTGCTCCTTGTACACATCCTCCTCAAGGTCACCATTCAAAAATGCACATGTCACATCCATCCGGTGCACCTCCCAGTCCATGGAAGTGGCAAGAGCAAGGATTGCATGGATAGAGAGAAGCTTTGTGACGGGTACAAACATCTTCTTATACTCCACACCCTCAGTCTGCACATACCCCTTTGCAACCAGCCGTTCTTTGTACCTGACCATCTTACCATCACCACCGCGCTTGTGCCGGAAGATCCACTTGCAGCCGACCACCGGGCTGCCACATGGAGCTTTCTGGAGAGTCCAGGTCTCGCTCTTCATGAGTGCCTTGTACTCTGCATCTGCTGCAACATGCCAATCTGCTGCATCGTCACTGTGCATGGCTTTGCTCAGTGTTTTTGGGTCGTCGGTGAGGAAGAGGAGCTCAAGGTCAGAAGACTCCTGTGAAGGTAAAAAAACTACACAGGCTCAGCAGCTCCTCTAGCAACCTCTGCTTGACTGCAAGGTACTTGGATCGCAACAGCGGCTCCACAGGACCATATACACTATGGTTGAAGCATGCAGACCTCCGCGTCAGCTGTTGCTGCTTGCTCGGCTGCTCCTCCTTGTCTGCTTCTGTTACCGGCTGCTTTGCCTCCCCGGCTCCCTCTGCTGCCCTTTCACCACTACCTTCTATGCGCTCCTCTTCAGCTGCAGGCTCTTCAGCTCCCATTGGCTCAAGATCCGTGCAACCGTAAATCCTTCCATGGGGCTCTATGTCCAGCCCTTCACGTCCTCCTTGAATACTACGTCACGGCTGCAGACAATCTTACGTGCGGCGAGGGTGTACATCCGGTATGCCATGGTGTCATAGCTAAGGAAGTTAGCCTTCACACCCTTGGAATCCAGCTTGTTGCGGTTAGCAGTAGGCACATGGAGGAATGCCCCATACCCAAACACCTTTGGGTTCATGAAATTTGGATTGCATCCCGTCCACGCCTCCTCCGGCGTGATCAGTAGCACGGCACATGTCGGGCTCCAGTTTTTCAGGTACACAGGGGTGTTGATTGCCTCCGTCCATAATGTTGGTGGGAGCTCAGCAACCTTGAGTATGATGCGTACACGCTCCATGAGCATGTGGTTGTCATGCTCAGCCATGCCAATGAGCTGCGGTGTTGCGAGTGGCGTCACCTCGTGACGGATCCCACGGTTCTCGAGGAAGTCATGGAAGTCATTGGGAATGTAATCGTGTCTTCCATTGGTGCAAAGCACCTTCAGTCGCCTGCACCTCTCATTCTGTGCAGCAGCAAACTATGCCTTACATGCATCAGAACACTTATCCTTCCTGGCGAGAAAGAATACCGATGTCTTCCGCGACTTGTCATCAATGAACGTGAGAAAGTACAGTTTACCGGACAAGGACTGTGATGGTATGTGACCATATACTTCAGAGTACACGAGAGAGGGAAGCTCAGCTGCCTTCTTCCCCTCCTCAAACAATGGAGAGTGAGCTTGCTTTACTTCAATGCAGCTCTTGCACACCAACGCACCGGGCTGCTTCACCTTCTTCAGCTGCAAGCCCTGCATCATCTACTGCATGGAGATGATTTCCCAGAAGCCAAGGTGTCCAAGCTAGCGATGCCACAGGCCAATGTCGTTGTCTCCCACTCTTGCAGCTCCTTTTGAGGCAGCTCCCTTCTCTCATGCCACAAAATGTCAGTAGAGGCCATTGTTGTTATCCGCCTTTGCAAGTACCTGGCCCGCACGTGCTGAGATGGTGCAGCCACCATTCTCAAATTGGACCTGAAGGCCTTGGGAGATGATAGAGGAAACAAAGAGACGGTTAGCTGCAAGCCCCGGAACATGGAGCACCCCCTTCACACGGTGTTCCACATGTTTCCTTTGGACAAAAGTGTAGAAGGCAATATTTTCCTCTCCCACCGCCATCTGTACATGATTGTCACCCATGTATACTCAACGAGGTTCAATTGCGGTGTAGACAACAGGCCACTCATGTCGACAGGTCATGTGCCCAATGGCTCCTGAGCCGACAATCTAGAACAAGGCAGTGTTGGCAGAGACGTGCAGGACCCGGACGCTGCTCACAAATCCACTCTGCCAATCAGCGGTGTTGGCCGAGGCGTCAGACTGTTTCCCCGCTCCCACCCCAGAGACAAGGTCTGCTTTCTTCTTCTGGCATTTGCACGCCCAATGGCCTGGTTTTTACAGTAGTGGCACTTGCCCTTCTTCTTCCCTCCACCTCCGCTACCATAGGTTGATGAAGCACCACCCCTGTGACTCATGTCGGTAACGAGGGCTGCGTCCAGTCCCCTTCCTCCTCCTTCCTTCTTGTGGTGCTCTTCCTTGAATAGCAGGCTCTCCTCCATGTCATCGAGTGAGAGCTTGTTTCCACGCTGACCCAGGGCAACAATGAGAGGAGTGTAGCTGCTAGGAATGCCAGAGTGGATGGTTGGCATCAGATCACATTCCTTGACAGGGTCCTCAATCGTAGCAAGCTGGTCAGCCAAAGCTTTCACCATGTTGAGATAATCGATCATGGAGCCCCACTCATCCATCTTCATGGTGTGAAAGCAACAACTCAGCTACATGTTCATGAGGATTGACATGGAAGCATAGGTAGACTCAAGCTTGTTCCAAATCTCTTTTGGGGTGAGGATGTTGCGGACAAGGAGTTTCTGCCGTTCAGCAAGGTGGAGGTAGATGGTGGCGAGGGCGTGGTCCCACTTCTCGCGGTGGGTACGGGCCTTGGCAGTGGAGAGGGAGGTTTTAACAGAGTCAGCCTTACTCACATAGCTCCAGAGTCCCTTGTCCATCAGAACCATCTTCATGTGTTGCCCTTGTTGAATGAATTCTAGCCATTGAACCTGGCGATGTTTCACCGGCCACCACAGAAGCAGATGTTGCCATGTTGACTGCAACGTTGGCCCACGAACAGCCTCTCTCACACACCAGTGTGCAAGGGATGCCTCAAGGATGAGGTAAGGCCTTGTTCTAGCTCTGATACCACTGATTTAAGCTTTAGCAGCCCTCAGGGAGGTGATCAGGCTTACCAACAGCCACTAGGCATGACCAATTGTATGTGAGAGACAAGTTCCAGGTTGTAGAGACAAAACTATGGGCGTGTGTGATGTTGTGTAGAGAGTGCAAAATGCTTATTTGAGTCGTGGATGAGATATTAAACTAGGAAATCTTTCTAACAAGCTGAATTACGCCTCATTTTGCACATGGAGCTGGAAGAACCACCCTGTCAAAGTTCTCCTCCTAGAACACTCCTAGCCTAGCAGGATGATCGGCAGTCACACTCTCACACAAGAGAAATGCCATCCCTGCCATGTGCACAACCAATAATCTTTATGGGGACCTTCCTTGAAGCTCCCTAAAGTTCCTCCTGCCACCTTTCTGCCTTGAAGGGCGCTCCAAGCCTCCCTGGCCAGTAATTCTATTCGTCATTAGTGCTGTTAGTGCAGGAGTTGTCACTTACTTCGGACCCACCGATACCAAACCTTGAAAACTCATATCTCCCTCAAAAGGGCTCCAAATGAAGTTGCACAAATAGCCACAAGAACAGGAATAAATCCAGGAATATGTATCTATTCTGCCTGATGATTTTTATCAAGCAACCCACTTTGGTAACTTTTTGGCACACTAATCCATCATTTTTTAAAACAATGTGTGTTACAATGTAATGTATTTTGCATCAAATCTTTGTAGAATATTCTGGAACAAGATTATTCCTATGAACATTGTCTTGTGAAATTTTGAAGAAAGAGTGTGAAGTTTCACTTTATTCTTCTCAGAAACTTCCTATGTATGTGTTTGATAGTTTTACAATTATTTTCAGGTGCATGAATTTTGGGTCTTTGGTTATGATTTTCTTTAACCCCAGAAAAAATCGCACCAATATGTTGCAGCACATTCTCATTCTATGAGTAAGTGCTGCAGAAGCATTGGTTTCCAGCTGCTGATTTCTTGCAATTCCAAGCACGAAAGCAAAACCAGATGCCAAAGTCCTTCTAAACGTTTTTTTCTTCTTCTAGTTTCTTGACTTACTTTCTTTTGGCTCTCCTTTGTCTTCTTCCTTTCTCTGTCTCAGGAGAACCTCCTGTAGCAAATCAAGTACTGATTTTTTAGCCCTTCTGCAAGATGTTTCACACAGAGATGGTTCTGCCCGTGAATGCCCTTTGGCACACACCAATGTTGGCCCGGCTCCGCTACCCATCACAACTGATGTTCTGGATGTGGGGCCACAAAGGAAGTGCCAATGCGCAACATGTGCTCCCATTGAGATCCGAGAAGAAAAAAGAGAGAACAGAGGGATGCTGAAAACATCTCTTCATTACATCGCTCTGAGTTCTGGCACTTCTGAACCAACTTGTAGTTTCTGATCTTCCACTTCCTCTTTTTCATCCGTGGGACCTTCCAACGGCACTTCAACAACAGTTAGCAAACTTACCCAGAGCACTTAAGCTTTGACATAATACCACAGGTGTACATCCTGTGGCAGTTGGCCTCCAATGACACTGGCATATCTCCTTCCACCATGATTTATTGGAGTCTGGACTTTGGCCCCACAGACAGCGCCAACCTGCAGCACATGCCGTCAGCGTACTGGAACCATAGGCACCAAAACAAGGTTCCCTCAGTGGAGAAGCTAAGTATATTTTCCTTTAGTTCAGGTTCCAGGAGGGTTCAATCAGCATCGGTTGCCCCGAGGGTGGGCTGGTCAGCGACACCTGGTGCACCATTTTTCAGCAGCTGGCGGCAAAGCATGGCTCTCTGCTTAGGTACAGGATGAAAGATATTGAAGTGGGGTGTCTGGTTTCAGAGGGAAGGGGAAAGAAGGATGAGGTAACAAGTTTTCGGGGAAGTTGGTGTCGGAAGGAAAGGAGGATGATCACGGGCGGAGGAAGGGGCAGCCTCAGGGTATTGGTGTAATGAGCTGTCAGTCAGAGTCTGGATCTGCGGGATTTTTGGAGCAACACATGGCTTCATTGGAAAGTACCTGGACTTTGCGGAGAGTGATAGAAGGAGGAGCTGTTTTGGCTGCATATTGCATCGTTTGTGTGGGAGTGTGGTCCTCCAGCCTGATCAAGAAGATTCCAGGCAGATAATTTCCTATCCAGCTCCTCAGCACATTCCAGTCCTACACTGGAATGACATGGCAGGGCCTAAAGTCTCTTATGAGTTTATCTTGAGTTTCCCTTTCCTCAAAAACTATGATGAGCCGCATGTCTACAGCATCCCCATACTCAAGTAACCCGGCCTCATCAACATCTTGCTGAAATCAAAGTTACCATGAAGACTTGAGTGCCTGACTCTCCTTCCATATCCAGCATCAATGGTTAATGCCGCATTGTCCTGGGTGAGGGAGCAAATGGGCGACTTGTTGGAGGGAGAGCTGGTTGTAGCAGAGGCCTGCATATCAGCAATCAATACCTTTAGTGAATTCCTTGAATTCTCCCATCTTGAGGAATGTGTCAATAGAGCAATTAGATCATCATCATCATCATCATCATCATCATCATCGTCATCATCATCATTATCATCATCATCATCAAAGTCATCATCATCATCATCACCGTTGCTGTCGTCATGATCGTCATCATCATCATCATCATCATCATCATCATCATCATCATCATCATCATTTCAATCATCATCATCATCATCATCATTGTCATCATCATCATAATCATAGTCATCACCACCACAACCACCATCATCATTTTCATCATCATCATCATCATCATCATCATCATCATCACCATCATCATCATAATCATCGCCAGCACCATCACCACCACCACCACATCATTGTCATTGTCATCATCATAATCATCATCACCATCATCATCGTCAACATCATCATCATCATCATCATCATCATCATCATCATCATCATCATCACCACCACCACCACCACCACCACCACCACCACCACCAC
>SZWC01002690.1:195792-198553 GCA_023375785.1 Penium margaritaceum
GATAGACAGACAGACAGACAGACGGAGAGACAGACGGACAGACAAACACACAGACAGACAGAGAGACAGACAGATAGACAGACAGATAGATAGACAGACAGACAGACAGAGAGATAGACAGAGAAACAGACAGACACACAGAAAAACAGACAGACAGACAGACAGAGAGCCAGACAGACAGACAGACAGATAGGCAGACAGACAGACACAGAGACAGACGGATAGACAGACAGACAGACAGACGGAGAGACAGACGGACAGACAAACACACAGACAGACAGAGAGACAGACAGATAGACAGACAGATAGATAGACAGACAGACAGACAGAGAGATAGACAGAGAAACAGACAGACACACAGAAAAACAGACAGACAGACAGACAGAGAGCCAGACAGACAGACAGACAGATAGGCAGACAGACAGACACAGAGACAGACGGATAGACAGACAGACAGACAGACGGAGAGACAGACGGACAGACAAACACACAGACAGACAGAGAGACAGACAGATAGACAGACAGATAGATAGACAGACAGACAGACAGAGAGATAGACAGAGAAACAGACAGACACACAGAAAAACAGACAGACAGACAGACAGAGAGCCAGACAGACAGACAGACAGATAGGCAGACAGACAGACACAGAGACAGACGGATAGACAGACAGACAGACAGACGGAGAGACAGACGGACAGACAAACACACAGACAGACAGAGAGACAGACAGATAGACAGACAGATAGATAGACAGACAGACAGACAGAGAGATAGACAGAGAAACAGACAGACACACAGAAAAACAGACAGACAGACAGACAGAGAGCCAGACAGACAGACAGACAGATAGGCAGACAGACAGACACAGAGACAGACGGATAGACAGACAGACAGACAGACGGAGAGACAGACGGACAGACAAACACACAGACAGACAGAGAGACAGACAGATAGACAGACAGATAGATAGACAGACAGACAGACAGAGAGATAGACAGAGAAACAGACAGACACACAGAAAAACAGACAGACAGACAGACAGAGAGCCAGACAGACAGACAGACAGATAGGCAGACAGACAGACACAGAGACAGACGGATAGACAGACAGACAGACAGACAGACAGACAGACAGACAGACAGACAGACAGACAGACAGACAGACAGACAGACAGACAGATAGACAAACAGACAGACAGACAGAGACAGACAGACAGACATACATACATACATACATACATACATACATACATACATACATACATACATACATACATACATACATACATACATACATACATACATACATACATACATACATGCATACATACATACATGGTGGACAGAGTACTGACTTGTGTGACCCTTCTCTTTTTTTCTCCTTCATTTTGTCTTCTTTCTCACTCAGCCTTCTGTCTTGGCTGCCACAGGGTTGCTGAAAACACCTAGAGAAGACATGTTTGAATGTAACGGACTAATGAACTTGTTGTGCTTCCAAACATGGGAACAGATGTCAATTTCATGCAGGTAAAGAGGGCAGCATTTCTCTTGGATAATCAAGAAACAGGCTGTATGACTGGCTTGAGTCAGTGTGCCAGCTCCAAACAGACATGAGATGGGCAATGGATCATTGTTGTTTGGATCTTGATACCATTTCTGTTAATGCATCAGGAGACAGAGAGTGAAAGAAAAGCGCCAGTACATTTTTCTCTAGCCAGATCGTAGGGCTGGGGAGCTACCGTTCACCTTATGACTGGGGCACTCTGTCTTGTTATCTCCTGGCATCAGGCTTTTTAGAGGCCGAGTTTCAACTCAAGTTCAGCTCTGTCATGGGTTCCTTCCCTCGTTGGCGGCTGTGAACCATCAAGAAGATGTTTTGAGTGACATTCGCTTGCCAGAAAGCCAGCCAAACACTGTTGGTGGATCCCTGCGAGGGACAGACCCATCTGTGCTGCTTGATTGAAGCCGGTTCCAGACATCATGCCGAGTTCACGAGCAAGGGTGGACAGTGTTGCACAGGTACTAGCAGCTGCATCAACCATCAGCGTTGCCCCATCATCTCTGGTGCAGTTCCAAACGCGAACACCTACCACTGTGCTTGTGTTGTCGCAAGCGTGTCGCGGGGACTGCCAGGAACTGTGCTTGTGCTTCTGCACTGTCACAACTTCTGCTGCTGTTCCTGCTGCTGTCAAAGCAATCAACTTCTGAGAATCTCTTCCTCTTCCTTTTGAAGTGACTCGGCCAGACGCTTTTTTTGACCGATTGCTTTTACCACCAGAGGTTTTGCAGCCCCTGCTGCGGCTTTTGTAACCACCAGCGACTTTGGAGACATCAGTGCCATCGTGTCCACGTTTTGAAGGACAAAGGCCGAGTGGCAAGGCGTCTGGTGTGGTGCAGTTGATGCTTGCGCCAGTGTATCCTCTTTGTGCAGACATGATGGGAGTGGAAGTAATGGCACTGCTGCTCCTTCGTGCGTCTGAAGCAGTAAAGCCACAGCTACTTCCATACAGAAGATGTCGGCTGTTGTGCAGATGTGGACTGCGAAGACAAGGGAGAGTGCTCCCATATGCAACAGGAGGAGGAGGATGAGAAGGACGAGGAGGACGAGGAGGACAAGGAGGAGGACGAGGAGGAGGACGAGGAGGAGGACGTGGAGGAGGCGAAAGAGGAGGAGGAGGAGGAGGAGGAGGAGGAGGAGCAGCAGCAGCAGCAGCAGCAGCGGCAGTAGCAGCAGCAGCAGCAGCAGCAGCAGCAGCAGC
>SZWC01002690.1:198838-211377 GCA_023375785.1 Penium margaritaceum
CTGCGAAGACAAGGGAGAGTGCTCCCATATGCAACAGGAGGAGGAGGATGAGAAGGACGAGGAGGACGAGGAGGACAAGGAGGAGGACGAGGAGGAGGACGAGGAGGAGGACGTGGAGGAGGCGAAAGAGGAGGAGGAGGAGGAGGAGGAGGAGGAGGAGGAGCAGCAGCAGCAGCAGCAGCAGCGGCAGTAGCAGCAGCAGCAGCAGCAGCAGCAGCAGCAGCAGCAGTGGGAGAAGGAAGTTCACGTATGATGCTGCTGCTTTCATTCTGAAATCTGGCAACACCTACCAGACTGATAGGGTGGTTGAACAGGTGGTGCTCAACTTGCGCTGCCCTGCAACCAACCAAAGCCTGGGCACTCGCAAGGGCTGACTGGAACTCAACACATCTGTATTCCTGCTGAGCCTCAGCGTCTTTCACTGCCAGCAGGGGCACTGCTCCAGCTGGAGTCAGTGAATCTCTGGCAACATGCTCTGCAACCGGCGGAATGTGAGCCTCAGCGTGCCTTTCAAGGGAGTCAGAGAAAAGTGGGAGAAATCTTTCATTGGAACGCCTGCCATGCCCACACCTTGCGCCTCCTTTGGTGTTCACTTCACTCTTGTGAAGCGGATGCGGTAGAAAGAAGGTCTCAGGTAATGTAAGCAATCTGGAGCGAGTCCCCTCCCCCTCGTACTTCCTTTTGGTAATCATGCTTCTGCTTCTGCTGTCTAGAACCTCTGCAGGCCGGGACTGAAGAATGATGGGCCTCAGTCCTGGGGACACTGGTGGGACGAAATTTCCTGGACCATCAGAATTGTTGCAGTTGCGCGAGTTGCGCAGGCAGTCACTGCTTCCACCAATGGTCTCAGAGAGTGTGCTGCCTGCGGCTGCTGCTTCTGCAGGAGTGGACGTGGAAGGGAAAGCATTCGCGTTCTTGTAAGCAGCAGAATGTCCGGTTGCATTCGCAGAAGCTGCAGCAGCAGCTGCTGATGCTTCGGTAGCTGTGGAATGAGCAGCATCTTTACAGGTCGACGCGAGACTAGCGTAGTTGCTCATGGCAGCCATGTTAGGTGTTTCATTTTTGGCAACAAGGTCCATGGTTCCGTGCACGACACTGTTCAGGGCTGCACCAGTAGCGCTGGTAGTGGAGATGGCAGCTGCAGCTGCGGCAGCAGTGGCGGAAAAGGTGGAAGTTCCCACAAACTTGGCAGGGCTACCGGCTGAAGTTTCCAGGGCAGAGACAGCATGTCTGGACGGGACCTCGAAAACACAAGCCATGGGCGTGGTTGGGCTGGTTTCTTTTGCCTGAAGTTTCCAAAAAGCTGAAGATGCAGAGCTGTTCAAAGCACGTTTGGTAGCCTCCTCCTGGTCCTCCTCATTCTCCTCCTCCTCCTCCTCCTCCTCCTCCTCCTCCCCCTCCTCCTCCTCCTCCTCCTTCTCCCTGCCATCAGCAGTCTTGGCTCCACGGAGGGATTGCCGAGTTTCAGGCTTTGCTCCACCCCTTCCCTCAGGGCAGCAGNCCTCCTCCTCCTCCTCCTCCTCCTCCTCCTCCTTCTCCCTGCCATCAGCAGTCTTGGCTCCACGGAGGGATTGCCGAGTTTCAGGCTTTGCTCCACCCCTTCCCTCAGGGCAGCAGTGAGATGATGACTTCATCTCCCTGCCGCCCAGCAAGCAGGGAGAACTTGCTTGCTGCTTTCCCTGCTTGGCAGGATGCTGCCACCGGCTGCTGCCGGCGGTAGTAGAGGCCCCTGTGAGCAACGCAGCATCATCTCGTTTTGTGGCAGAGCAGTCGTCGCCTTCAGCAGCAACCTCGTTGAGGTCGAACGGAGGAAGAGGGCACCGTGACGGCGGACACGGATACTGCCGCGGTCTCATTGGATCTGCTGCGTTCGGCAGTGGCTTCGGCTGCTCGCACGCTGCGAGCCCTTGCTCCCGGCGAGCCGCGGATGGCAGCAGGGGCTTGCAGGCAGAGAGCGGCATCGAACCAGACGACAGATGACTGCTGCTGATCGGAAAAGACTGGAAGTCTTGCCGTGACATGTTCAATCTTCTTTTGTGGAGGCTGGGTTTGTGACTCCTGCGGGGAGAGAGGCGGCTCGCGTGTAGCACTGGTGAGCGGACTGAGTTCCAACCTGAGCGGGCCACCGCCTATCGAGCCGCTTCTGCAGGCTATTGTCTGCTTGCTGCTTCCATGTAGCGGTTCAGGCCGACCAGGCAGTGCGCCCTTGTGCTTTGACTAGAGTGGCGAATCGAACCGCACCGTACAGGCATGGATGTTTACTGCGCAGCCCGTCTGCCGCTGGGTGCCCGCGGGGACTTTCAAGACCCTTACGACGGCAAAGGTCTTGCCACAAGTGCCCGCACGTAACTTTTTGGAATGAAATCGCTTGTTTTGTTTTCTGAGGCTTGAAGATCGGGGAAGTTGTGTGCATCGCAGGACTGAGCTTGCAGCTGGCTTAACTGAACAAGCCGTTTGGACAAGAAGAGAGGCACGTTGAACAAGGCTCGAAAAACGCACTGCATTTCGCTCCTACCAAAGTTGCAGGTGGCCGGAGGCTCTGTGCTCTCAAAGGCGCCCAACCTTCCGCATACTCGCCTCTAGGCTGCCCGCACCTGCGCCGCAGCTCAGTTGTCTCGTGGCGTCGGTCTTCTATATTCGCGCATCGCTGCGCACAGCATTGCCCAGCGCAGCAAAGAACCAGCTCAGTGCTTTTCTCGTGCAGAAAAGTGAGCTACCCTTCCTACTTCCTACAGCGGCACCATTCGGTCGTGGTGCGAGCATCCAGCACCATACGGCTGAAGTTCAGCCGTTGAACAGCTGTACTTATTCACGCGCTTTCTGGCGACTTTCTAGCACCAGATCCTTCACTTCTGTTCTTGGGCAGAACGAAGTCCGACGTAAGAGCCGTGCCTTGGATTCGATGAATAGGCAGCGCCTATCGACGCCACTCAACTTGAGGCGCCTTTTACGGGAATCCGCCCTAAAATATCTTCTCAATTTCAGATTGGAAGGTCGAAGAATGGTTTGATAGCTGTAAACCAACTTATACGACGCATCAACCACATTTTCTTCTTCATATTGGGAAATAATGTCGAGGGACGTTTCATGCTGGCGTCATTCTTACCTTTCGAGTGGCGTGGTTAGGTGCTGCCGATTCGGAGGAGTTCCATTTGAGACTGACAGAACGGGTAACCCGGTTGCAGTTCTTGAGCGGCGATGCGTCGATTCCATCGGCGATCGGTAGAACGCGCGAGCGAGAGTGCCCGTATCGCCAATCCAATCGGTCTCAAAGGGAAAAATCAGTCCATACAATGGTGGACCTCTCATGCCTAGATACACAAACAGGGCGTGTATAAGTTTAAGCCTCTGGTGGACATACCCAAGGTTACACAAGCTGTAGCTGCCAAGTTCAGCCTCCGGGCTTGTCTTCGTGTCCAGATGATCCTGTCATCCCTAGCTGGTTACGACCATGGGACAAAAAAACAAGATACTGGTGTTGCGGAAAAAGCAGGGCAGCAAAATGACAATGCAAAAGTATAGCCTTCCTTGCTCCACGTGGTTTGGGCTAGTCCCCTAGCTGTGAGCATGCGAACAATATGGTTTGAGGGTCAACGGCCCTAGAACGCCATGGTTTGGCCAAATTAGCCAAGCTTACCGTCATAACTATTGCTCTGGTATCAGAGCGCCAAGGTTTGAATCCCATGTGTTCACAATTGGGATAGCTCACTCCAATGTGGGACAAGTGTAGTGTGGCTTCAACAAGTGGCTCATGCTATTCCACTAGGCTGTGGACAGAAAAAACACAACAATGTGAGGGTCACAAACCCTCAAGAATTACTGTTTTAGCCAAGTCGGCCAAGGTTTTCACAGGTTTGCCATAAGATGAATGAACGCTAGAATCTTCACATGAAAAGGAGGTTATGTTTCTACTTCTCCTTGGCTTGGAGCTTTTCTACCCATTTGCACCTTGTGTGCACATGGGTTCATATGCTAGACCTGTGTGTTATGACAAAGGCACAAGGAAAGTGGCTCTTTCACAAATCAGAATTCTTTTTCTTACATAGAAAACAAGAAGGTCCATTTGGCCAGAAAATAGAATGAAAATAAAATTGTTCTTTTCTTCTTCGGAAAATTAAAATAAATACCTTCTACACTGAAAACAAATCATGCATACCTTAAACATTATTCTAAGAGAAGCATTTCACAATCTTTAAGCTATATGTTTGAATGCGAAAGCATGAGACAACTCCTGATAGAGGTTTTCTACGCCAAAAAGAAAATGTGTGCCTTTATATGGATATTGAATACTATATGATAGGATAGAAGAATTTGGCCATAATTTGAGAAGTCTAAGTAATGTTTTGCACAAGTCAACCATAAATTTGTGTTTAGCTCCTAACGTATTGTACCCACGATTAGTCATTTGTTTATTCTAGCCAAACAAAGGATATCATGGGGTGGAAACAATTCTTATCGTCAGTGATCTCTGTGACTCGCTTTGCTTATCTAATTCTACAATTCCCGGTTCCTTCTTCCCCAAAGAATCAGTATATGGATGTTGCATGCAATGTCTTCCATAAGATGCCTTAAAATCGCCTAAGATTATGGAGCAATGTAGAGAGCACAAACGTTTTTAAATTATGAAAACTAAGCTCTATGATGAATAACAGCCAATCCTTTTTTTCCTCAATCTAAAACCACTTCAAAAAGGATTTTCTATAACAAAAAGAAGCCAATCTGATCATTTGACATACCATTAATATACATGACGTTTTGTTGATAATTCATCGTACAATGAAGGCTCAAGTTTACAACACAAGTGTCATTTCGGTTTTGCATTTTTTTAAGACCCGTGGAACAATTGTAAAAACTGAAAAAGTGTCGTGTCATATCTTTACTGAATTTGAATCAAAAGGGAGAAAACTTGTTGAGAATTTGGTTCAGGCTGAAAGAGAATCATGATAGAATTTTTAACCAAAATACACACAAGGAGAAAGAAGCAGTGCCTCAACTATTTTGTTGAAAAGAACCCATTGACAAAGCTCGATCATTTAAAATTTGACAAAAGCATCCCAATGGGTTAGGCTCATTTTTGCATGGTACGAGACAGTTTCATTGCAAGACAAAATCACAATTGAGCGCTATGACCCCTTACCCCCGCCACCTTATTTTTGGAGGCATCGAGCTATACATCAACCAAATTGTGCAGATTGGAGGCCCATGTAGTTGTAAAGAATTTTCTGATGTGGACAAAAAAACTACAGGCAAACATATAGTCGTTCAGCTACAAGATATTTGGAGATGTAAGAGCATGTTTTAGAGGTGTGCAAGTGGTCTCAAGAATCAACGAGCTCTCTTGTACTTTATGCACGCACCATAACAAGATCGATAATTGTTACAACAACCATGCCGAGGTCTTGGCTTTCAAAGTTGGCCCATTCATTATATTCATGTCATCATCCGTCATGCATTAACAAGGATTCATTTGCATGTTGCATGGAACAATGCCCGACAGAGAATATCCACTCTCTCCCTCTCTCATGTTTTACTCATTTTGCTTGTTTTCTTTATGGGAATTCATCAATGCTCATTCATGCATGCTTATACCATAGTTATCCCTATCCTCTTAACGTCTTTATCCATAGAGAAACTCGTTGAGTCCACCAAACATGGAGATACCGTAGGATGATTTTTGGTTTAATCCTGAGATACACAAATGTTGGCTTTAAATTTGTTTTACTTTTTACGGTCCCATATCGAGAAAACATATTTGCACCCTTTTTTGCCCCTGACTTCCCACAAAAAAGTGGACAAATTATTTACAAAATGGATATGCCACTTCCATGTGCATACATGCTGCATCGGCAAATTCCACGATTGCCGAGGAAGTCGAAGATGCTGGCCTGGTCTCTCAACATTCTTGTGATGACAAAACTATAATCCCCCCACCTCATCATCTCATTGGCGACACATGAGAAAACAACCGATTCAACAAGAGCCTTAGGAAGATCATCATGAAGAAGGACGTCTCTTTTTCTTCATGAAGTCAAATTGGGTGGTAGAGGACTTAATCATCCTCAACCCTGTACCTATCCTTGTGTCGTAGTAAACCATCATGCATAACATGATGGATGTGTATGCGCATATGATATTTTCTTGTGTTGCATGCTCAATGAATACACAGGCCTCTAGTCCTTCGCCATGAACAACAAATCCAATGACTTCAATGCGAGATTTATTGGCATCATAGCTCATACCATCAATCATGATAAGAAAATGATGAAGCGTATCAGCTTTCACCTTGCTTGTAAAGTCCATGATGACCTCGCCAACACCTTCAAGTATTTTGTTCATACATGAGGCCTTTTTTACGGAGTGTTTTTTGGTACCATGGATACCCCATCACCCAATGTCACCAAGTTTGAGCATCAACTCGTTTGTGAGTGCCTTGACTTCAGTGAGGCCCCTTTTTTTAGCTGCTTTGACCACCTACTTCACCTTAATGATAGCCAAATACGCTCCTCCCTCGATTTCAACAACTTTGTCTAATTGGTGCATGAAATTGTATTTTTCATTGGTTGTAGCCCCCAATGAGAAGTACCCAGGGAGAAATGTTTTTTAATTTGATTTGAGGACGCCCACTATGACATCAACCTAGATTCAAGAACGGAATACATCTTCAGCATTAACCTTTTTTAGTCAATGCTGGACCAATAGGAGCTTGTGGAGGTTTGATTAAAATCCATCAACGAGTCATAGCCCAAGCATACAAGGGTATGGTGGAAGACCATATGGTTCCTAATTCACGTGCTCTCTCCATTTAAAAACATGATAAAGGACATGAGCTCCATAAAGTACCGGACGCTTGGCATTGAGACAACCTTTTAGAATGAGTTGCTTGGTTCAGTCCTCAAGCTTGCAACGGCACAAACATGTGCATTGGGCAACTCCACCACACCAACCTATGAGTATGAAAATTATTGTAGCCAAGGAAAAAAAAGCTAGTCACCGTGAAGCTCGCCCTCGCACCACATCAAAAAACAACCATCTATTGATTAGAATACCGTACACCCTACGAGAACCTACCCATTTTCCTGAAGCCTCATTATAACATCAGAAACTTCCTCTACACTTGTAATTGCAAGAAATTGTACGTAGGTATAATTAACCTCCATGCCCTTGAGATTTTAAGTAATACAAAGGACACTATCAGCCGTAACTTCCCCTCCACCATGGTGAGCCTAACCTCCATCCCTAAAAGACATTTCACCATTCCTAAAATGATGCATGCAGAGCTCCTTCTAGATGGCATGCTTAGCTTTCCCTAACACACCGACACCGTATTAGCACCTAGTACACTATCGTCATGCAATAGAAACACAAATGCTTCTTTTCAAGAGGACATGCAAAGGTCTACGCACATCCCTGCATGCGATGTAGTAATCAAAGATGCTCAGGAAGTAGCAAAACTATCAAAAGTGGAGCTTAACGATGAGTAAGTAAAGGGCAGCTCCATGGCTTGTGTATAAATTCTTTGCACACAAAATAATACATCTTACGTCTAACAAGGGCAGCTCCATGGCTTGTGTCGTTAGTGGAGGTACCATCTTTGCTCCAAGTGCTTTCTCTAGTGGAATAAGTGAGCTATACATTGTGCGCATTGTTTTGTACACATGCAAACACCGCATGACGCATGCATCTTGTGAACATATCACACTATAGCATGAGGTCAATGCCAAGTGCCAATTAGAGACTCTTCAAAACAATTCAAACATCATGGTGTTCGAAGATCATGCCCATAAGGTCAACATAAGGTCATGCCCATTCTCTTTGTAGCTGCCATGGACATACTCCTAGAATCTCAGATATTGGCTTCCTCAAACTGTACTTAGTCCTCCTTATGTCACATCGACATGGACTTTCATCATTGCGTGGGTGACGACGCTTTGAAGATCTTGTACATGATAGAATTATGTTAGTTATAGGATCCTAAGCTACACCATGCATGATGTGATACATTCCATGGACTCAATCTTTTTTTAGTATTGCATTCAATGTGTTATATGCTAGGACTCAAGATCATTCATATCTTAATCATAATATTCTTTTCTTCCTTCTCCATACCTCTAATTACAACTTCTTTTGCAAAGTCTTCAAGTATAGTCTACCCGTGTTCTAAGGAATCTGGTTTTTTAATAGAAAGCCACAACTAAGAACATGCATTGATTGATAAATGTGCAATGGAACAAAGCAATGGATGATTATGACCAACCTCGGCCCGCTTGAACCAAGAGAGAATGTATCCTGCCGAACACCTATCAAACAAGCCCTAGATTTTTCACAGCATGCCACGGAACATTTAGGGCAATCATGATTTTCTCGATGTCTCATTTGACATGGTGCCTTTTGATTTGTGAAGAGATTGCATGTATAGTTTTAGTCAACCGAAAAAAATGGTCTCAATATTTTCATCTTCTAGAACCTACATGTGGAGTGCAATGATTTTTATGCCCCCACTTGTACTTTATCAAGCAACCATTTGATATTTTATAAAGAATACGTTATGTACAATTTCTACATGAAGAAATCCACATTCTTTTACCTCTATGGTAGAAGCAAAAAGCAATGAGTTACCTAAGAACCCAAGTACATTAGCCCTAGATTTATTGTACATGGATGTAATGAGGCTCATGGTGAAATCTATCGAGACAAAAACTACATGCGACTTTACTTAAAGAGACATGAAGGTGAGCAGATCATGTCTCATGTATTTTGGCTTGACGTGACAAAGGCACATGTAATCATGTCTAGGATGAGTAGCTTTGAAGACTTTCTGCCCTCGCATAGAAGAATCATGTTGCTATAGATACTTCACAAAAATACCATTTTTCTTCAATTTTTGTTGCACTCGCATAGTACACACAGTAAACTATAGCGAGACCTTCTAAGTTATGAATGGGAAAAAGGAAAGTTTTACTTTTGGATAGGGATGCGACTTGCATGGGGATGCACCTTCATATGAATTGGTCCAAATTTCATTATTTTTTTGCAAAAACATGCGTTCACCACGGCAAAGGGATTGTGTCTGTCCATCTTGAGATGCACACCAAATGTGGTTTGTGCATGGTCATTTTGGATTTCAGCACTCGACCTCATGGTCTCGGGACAATGTGATCAAGAATGTCAAAGTTTGATGTACTTTGTTCTCTAAAGATTCTTGCTTTTAATACAAAAAAGGTTGGGAGTATGACCTCATTGACTCGCATTTACCTCAAGTACCATTCTATTCAACTTCTTTCCTTGGAAAAAGGGTGAAATCAATTAAAAAAGGGCTTCTTTCTAAATCAAACTGTCAAGCAGTCAAATCTTACGCATAATAACAAAACTAATGGTGTACATCGGTGATAACCCCCTACATAAGCCCCATTTAATCTATGTTAGGAATGTGGATGCGGATCACATCCAAAATCAATGTTCCTTCTTTTTACTTGGATAATGAAAACGTTGCCCCATGCCTGACTTGAAGCACTAAACCATTGACCAGCTACGTAGGTCATCTACTTATGGTAGTTTTGCCTCATATACAAGGAATAATTTAAAAATAAAACAACAAACATTTTTGTGAAACTTCCCTCCTAACTATGAAGAGTTTTAGCTTTAGTAATGTTCGAGATTTCAGGATTTCCGAAAGGTGGATTGTCGAACATGGACTCAAATCCAAAAGGACAAGGCGTTGAAGGTGGAATTTTGAACACACGTAGGTAGCCAAAGATCACATGGAGAAGTACATAAAACTTCCCCTTTACAACCTACACGGATGTAGCCACATGTGTAAAGTTATAGACCCACAAGGTGCGCACTAGGATGCTTTAGACTAAGTTTGGAGAACTAGACTTGGATGTGACTTCTTATAGATCCACTAGCTTGCATGCAAAAAGGCACAAGCCTTTGTAAGAGGATTGTACAAAGCATTTGCTTGAACTGTGAGAGGCTAGGGCGTGTAAAGGTTAACTCTTGAGGCACCTTAAGGAATCACAAACCATAACTATTGTCTGAAGGAATGTCAAGGCATATTGGACTCGGTGATCAGAGCCCCCTCAAGTAGAACTAGTAGGGCCTCCTTTGAGGTTTTTTCTTAAGAGGTTGCAAGTAGTTACATGACCACCTAGGTGGTTACATTAAAAACTTAACCAGTAGAGGACTCACCAGGAATATGAAGGGTTACTGGAAGCTGAAAGATTGCAAAGAAGTTGTAAGAGGTTTTAGTAGTTAGTTGACCAACTTTCCTACAACTGAAAGGTAAAGGGTCATAACCTCAAAGGACCTACCTGTATACCTTTGATGTTGTAAAAGCCATGTTTGAAACTCACTTCCCTTCATTTAACAAGCTGAATAGTACTCCATCCAAAGTAGGTAATATACACCACGAGACGCATTTTTGCCAAGCGCAGCCATTGAAACTACATACATTACAAGACGGGTACATCCTTGTCCCCATGGCTGTGCATCTCGGGAGGTTCCCTTCCTAGAAAGGGGTATTGTTAGGATAATTGAATAAGTTTTTGTGACAGTATAAGATATCATTATTGGGTGAAAATGGGGGTACAAAAGGAAAACTTCACATACAAATAAAGCTAAACCCGTTTTTGTTTAGATTCTCACTGAAAACTAACAAACAAATCTCAAAATAAATACACGACGTTCACACTTTGCGACCGGATTTCATGTGAATTAAAAATCACCTTTATAATGCCCAAATCATGTTTTTGTTCATACATATAAAAACAACAATAGTTTGAAGTGAAATTTCATCCGATTCCACCACAAATTTCCTCTAAATATTGAGTGGAATGCACTTTGACCCCATCTAGCTTTCAAATACAATGGGCAAGGCGTTTGAAGAGGAATGATACTTACTCACCAAATGCGAATTTCACCTCTTGAGTAATAAAACATATAAACTTCCTCGTTGGCAATGCGACACCCCCCATGAAATCTGGTATTGTTTTTTGCATGATCTTTGCATATCTATCACCCATTTCATGGCGAAATTCGATTGTACGTGGAAATCATGAAGAAATACTGGTGAATGTTGCGTTCTTCTTCTGTGAAGGCTCCCCCGTCGCACAAAGGTGACCATCTTTTATACTAAACACATTTTTGTAAATTGCATGTCGCGATGCTAATATCTCACAATATAGGAACTCTGTATCTCTAAATAGCTTATCTGCTGTTTCTCAGTATTTTTGTCAGATACTTGGTTACGTTGAGTTATCTTAAAAGGTTTTTGGAGGGAACTCAAAGTGACCGAGTATCTGAAGAGAATCCTGAGAAATGGCAAACGGGTCATTTTCCCGTGTCGGCTCTAGCGTCGCGCAAAAGCTCCCTTCGTTGTCATTCACCAGCCGGCATCTAAGCGCGACCCGCACGCGCGAGTCGAGCTTCGCGACAGCGGACGAGCAGGCGAATTTGGAGACAAAAGAAGACGATTGTACAGTCAAGCTGAGATTGTCCAATCCAATAACGATTGGGGTTTGTCAGGCAACACGCGGTCGTTGACAAACAGCTTTTGGCGATGTCTGCCGTCTACCAATGACGCGAGCATGACAATGATTATTCCGTGGGTTTCCACGGCTGAGGCTGGGAATGGGTGGATTTCGTTCGAAAGGTCAACCACCCATAGAAATAAGTAAACACAAGAACGGTGCCGCGTTCTCAAGAACGAACAGGGGCGATGGCTAGTACGGCATCGGTCAACAGCGATGCCAAGTTTTTCGGCATCAATCACAAAAAAATGGCATCGCTCATGGCGTATGCTTCAGACATCGCGGCCACGTGGGTGCATACTCAAGCAGCGATTTTGACAAAACGACAGCTAACCATTTGTTTGGGGCTGAAGCATCAACTCAATTGTGGTGAACTCCTTGTGATGGGAATTTTCAGGGAATTGAACACCCTGCTTTACAGGTGACTTATGTCACATCAAGGTAGGTGCCCAAGGTACTCTGTTCCAAGGGGTATGTGGGAGTAGGCCTACACGCCATGACCCAATGAAATCCAACATAAAAGTGAAGTAATGTTTGCTAAGCTGATGTATACTATTATCCGCAACTTTCAAATATGTTGGTTGATCTTTTTAGACTGCTTAACATATGGCTCCTTGCTTGGTAAAAGGGTTAATGATCAGGGTACGTTTTTCCCACATTGTAGTGAGTTTTGATAATGAAGGTGTAGAATACAAAAACTGATCTGATCCTCTTCAATATTGAGGGTCTCAGGCATAAGCATTAACGATGGGTTTTGGCGGCTTTCTACACTACCTAGGCTAATTGTGAAGCAAAGTCACCAGATTTCATGTATATGTAATTTTATATGTACATATACATAAATATACATATACATATACATACACAAATACATCTACATGTACATACACATACACATACACATACACATACACATACACATACACATACACATACACATACATATACGTATACATATACATATACATATACATATACATATACATATACATATACATATACATACACATA
>SZWC01002691.1:17188-33290 GCA_023375785.1 Penium margaritaceum
GAACTGCGCATCCGGCTCCTTGTAGGCCTTGAGAAGAGAAGCGTGGAACACGGGATGGATCCCATAGTGGTCCGGCAGCTCCGACTCGTAGCTCACCGCGGACCGCTTCTCCTTGAGTGGAAAAGGGCCCACCCACCGGGGCTTGAGCTTGTCGCTGCCCACCCCTGCCAGTTGCAGGTTCCGCGAGCTCAGCAGCACATGTTGTCCCACCGAGAACTCCTCGGCGGTCCGGTGCTTGTCCGCTTGCCGCTTCATCTGCTGCTGTGCCTTGTGTAGCGCCTCGCGTACACCGCGCCACACCTCTGTGAAGTCACTTGTACACTGCTGCACCGCGGGTAGGTCCGACCCTGTTGCCATGTCTGAGGGACATGCAGGCTGCCTCCCATACACTACCTCAAAGGGAGACCGCCCCGTAGAGGCATGCACTGCTGAGTTGTAGGCAAATTCAGCCACCGGGAGCTTGCATTGCCATCCCTCGCCATCCGGTTCCAAGATCCCCCGCAGTAGCTGCTCCATGGTCTGATTGGTGCGCTCAGTTTGGTCATCTGTTTGGGGATAGTAGGCCGACGAAAGAGCCACACGGGTGCCCAGCTTCTTGAAGAGTTCCTCCCAAAACCGGGAGGTGAAGCGCGGGTCGCGGTCCGAGACCACGCCCTTTGGCACCCCGTGCAGTTTGATGACGTGTTGCAAGAGGAGTTGAGTCGTTTCTGCTGATGTGACCTTCTCCGCACATAGAATAAAGTGCGCCATTTTACTGAACCGGTCCACCACCACCAGCACCATGGTGTTGCCCGTTGCATTCCGTGGAAGACCCCCCACAAAGTCAAGTGAGATGTCCGTCCACGGACGTTCCGGAACCGGTGGCGGCTGCAGCTCCCCTGGCGCCCGCGTCCTCCGTGACTTGATTTGTTGGCACGTGTCACAGCTGCTCACGTACTCCTTGCAATCTGCTCCCATCGTCGCCCACCAATATTGGCGCGCCAGCATCTTGAAGGTCTTGTCGTGGCCGAAATGACCACTATAGTGTGAGTCGTGCGCCTCCTCCAGCAACGCCTGTTGCAAAGACGCACTCCGCGGCACCACAATCTGGTTCCCCTTCTCACGCCGCCAATACTGGCCGTCCCACTTGCACCCCTTCACAGTACTTCCGGCAAAGTCCTCGTCCTCCGCATACCCGTGTGCAAATTGGTTGCGGATGATTGGAGATCCCGCCAGCACCGTGATCGCATGCACGCCCAAGTCCGGGCGACGCGAAAGCGGGTCCGCCGGGTTGATCCTTCCTGGTTTGTACTGGATTTCGTTTCCAAAGCCACCCTCCAGTAGCTCCATCCACCGTGCTTGACGACGACTCAGGTTCGGCTGCAACTTGAGGTACTTGAGCGCGTAGTGGTCCGCGTGCACCACACACCGCTGCGCCTCAAGGTAGCACCTCCATTGCTTGAAGGCCTGGACCACTGCGAGCATCTCCTTCTCGTGGATCGGGTAGTTTAGCTCAGCCCCTTTTAGCTTCTTGGAGTAGTACGCAATAGGCTGCAACCCCTTCCCTTGGTCCTGCATCAGCACCCCGCCGATCGCATAGTCGCTTGCGTCCGTCGCCAACACGTACTCCTTGCTCGTGTCCGGATGCACCAACACCGGGGCTTGGCACATGGCAGCCTTCATTGCACTGAAGGCTTGCCCCTCCTTTGCACCCCACTCCCATTGGCGCCCCTTCTTGAGCAAGTNCTCTGGCCACTCCTTCACTGCTTCCACCTTTTTTGGGTCCATGCGGATTCCTCTCCCGCTGACAATGTGCCCGAGGAACTCCACCTCCTGCTTGGCGAATTCACACTTGCTGAGCTTGGCAAACAGTTGCTCCTTTCTCAGCACTTCCACCACCGTCCGCAGGTGCTCTTGATGCTCCTCCATCGTCCGCGAGTAGACAAGGATGTCGTCGAGGAAGACGACCACAAACTGGTCCAAGTAGGGGTGGAATACCCGGTTCATCAACGCCATGAACGTAGCAGGAGCATTCTTTAGCCCAAAAGGCATCACGAGCTACTCAAAGTGTCCATAGCGCGTCCAAAACGCGGTTTTTTCCACATCCTCCTCCACAATGCAGATTTGGTGATACCCCGACCTTAGGTCCAGTTTGCTAAAGACAAGCACGCCTCGAAGCTGGTCGAACAACTCCTCGGCCCGTGGCAACGGGTAGCGATTCTTCACCGTGATGTTGTTGAGCGCCCGGTAGTCCACGCACATCCGCAGCTCTCCTGATTTCTTCTTGACGGACAGCACCGGCGCCGCGTACGGAGAGACCGACGGCCGAATGAAGCCTTGGTCCACCAACTCCCTCAACTGTTTCTTGAGCTCCGCAAGCTCCGCGTCGCTCATGCGGTTGTAAGACCGCACCGTTGGTGACGACCCTGGCACCACCTCGATTTTGTGGTCAATGTCGCGTTGTGGCGGCAGCCCCTTCGGTAACTCCTCCAAAAAAACGTCCCCGAACTCCTTGAGCACCNACCGACGGCCGAATGAAGCCTTGGTCCACCAACTCCCCCAACTGTTTCTTGAGCTCCGCAAGCTCCGCGTCGCTCATGCGGTTGTAAGACCGCACCGTTGGTGACGACCCTGGCACCACCTCGATTTTGTGGTCAATGTCGCGTTGTGGCAGCAGCCCCTTCGGTAACTCCTCCAAAAAAACGTCCCCGAACTCCTTGAGCACCTCCTCAACACCGGGAGGCAACTCTGGAGCTCCTGCGCCTTCCCCCGGCTGCCCCTCCACTGCTTCGATCGCTGCAATCTGCTGCTCTGCTGCTTGTTGTGGACGCACCCATGCCAAGTAAACCTGGTCACCCTTGCGCTCACACCGCTTGAGCTGCTGGAAGTTAATGACGCGCAGCTGCTTCCCCGCTTCCGCCACTTCCGACTCCTTCCCCTCACCCCGCCACAAAGGCAATGTGAGATTTTTCCCGCCCGCCTTCACGACCACCCCGTTGCACCTCCAATCCACCTCCGGATTCCAGGCGTGCAACCAATCCCGGCTGATCAAACAGTCGTAATCATCCATAGGGCAAGTGTGGAACTCCATGTCACACACCAACTCACCCATACGGACTTTGTGCTTGACGAGAGGCCTGCCGCACTCCACCACTCCGGACACCTGCCGCGCCTTGGCCGACGTCCCTGGCTGCCGTGCGAGCTCCAACCTCGTCGCCAACCTGTCATTGAAGAAGCTATGACTCGATCCGCCGTCTAGCAGCCCACGTAGCTTCCTCCGATCCTTGAAACTCCCCTCCAGAATCTCAAGAACCAGCTCCAGGATGATCGCTGGAAACTGCCGGGTCTCACCTTCATTCCGCAACAACACTTGAGGCAGCTCCTTAATCGGCAAAAGCCTTTCAGGGCTGGTGCTGTCCCTTGCGGATGAAAGACTTGCAGTAGTAGGTCATCCCCTCCTCACTGCTGCGGCCCGTTTCCCTGCTGTGCCTTGCGTTTGGGGCAATCCCGTTTGCGATGACCCTCCTCACCACAAGCCCAGCACTTGCCTCTCGGTCCTTGCTGTCCACCCGCACCCCGCTGTCCGGCTTGGATTGCATCCACCTCCGTGGGCACAGCCTGACCCGGCTGCTCCACCCGTGGTTGTGTTACATAACTGGTCCGGTGCGCATTGTAGCTTACCGCATCGATGCGCTCTGCCGCCGAGACCAACTCCGCAAAGGTCCGCAACCCGAGCACCGCGAGATCACATTGGACGTGCGGCTTCAGGCCGTCATGGTAGCGGTCGTACGCCTCCGCATCCGAGAGGTCGTCAATCTGCGCCGCCAAGGCCATGAAGCGTGTAGTGTAGTCCTGGACCAATCCGCCTTGCTTGACGTGCTTGATCTTGTCACGTGCGACCCAGCTGCCGTTGAGGAGATCGAAACGCGCCTGGAGCATTGTCTCAAACTGCTCCCACATCTCTGGCTTCTCCGTCAATGCCCGCGCACCGAGCTGCATTTCCTGCCCCAACGGTAGACTCAGCAACGGCTGAAGCCGTGGCCTGGCCCCCAGCCCATCCGGCAACCCAGCGGCGTTCCGTCGGCACAATGCCGACCACCACTGCAGTGCCATTCCTCGGAGTAGCGTAGGTACATACTCCAGCCTCGTGGCATCTTCTCCCACGGGAACGCCCAACGCCGTAAAATACGAGTTCACCGTGAAGAGCCACTCCCTCGCACTGCCTTTGCCGGTGTAGAACTCCGGCTCCTTTGGCTTGGGCCGCCGAAAGGCAGGTGCGGATGCCAATGCGATACCCCCCAATGCACTGCTCCCTTGGCCGACGTACCTCGCCTCAACCTCTGCACGCAGCTGTTGGTTCTCTTGACGCAACTCGTCAAGAGCACGCCGGTTCTCCTCCACGAGGTAGGCCTGGTCGTATGCCGCTGCCGCCATGTTCCGGTTGTGACAAAAAAATTCTGGTCAAACGCAGTTGTGGCAGATCTGCTGCCTCCCTTGGGTCCGCGCAAGACCGAGCGAACCTCCACGCGCTCTGATGCCAAATGTGAACCGAGGGGCGCCCGGCGTGACGGTCACACGCCGAGCACTTGGGAAGAACATCCCAACCCTCGGCCCCTTGGTGTGTGGGTGAACCCTTGAGATGTCGCACGACCCTCTCCTAACATCAAGACCGCTGCTAGTGACCGAGGTTCCCGCCGTGCGACTCTCCCGGCGGCGTTTGCACCAAGGTGCGCTGCGGAAGACTTGTAGAATCGAATGGATATGTGCAAGGCAATACTTGGAAAACAATGAGAGTTGGGCAAGGAATGAATCCTTTAGACTTGATGGATCAGAAAAAGGCAATGTACAGAGTCTCTGGGTAAGATTGGCATGCCTAGAACACCCCTAGGCTTCCTTATGTACCAGCCCCTATGAGCCAGCCAAAAGCTACTCAGCGCCTTGAAGCCCTCTACCGAGGCGCAATCATGCAAATATCACATGCATCATGTAGTACGCGTCATGAGCTTTCCAACACACCAAATAACGCCTCAATCCGTGAAGAAACGGCTAAGTTATGGCCGTTTGAGTGCTCCACGCGTGACGGCCGCTGGCAGCACCGCAAGCGGTGGTCACGGCCGCCCGAAACGCCCTTGCTTGTGAATGCAGCTCCCGCCGCCATCCCGAAGCGCCCATGGACCCCAATGAACCTTGCCTCATTGGCTAAGCGTCCATCCAGGGGCGCTTCGGCTGCGGTGGGCGAGAAAGTCGCTCCGCCGTGCTCGGGGCCGAACCGGTACATCTCCTGTTTTCTGGAGGTGCGCCTCCCACCTTTGCACGGCCGTATCTTTCTCGTCCATGCACCAAATGACCCCGTTCTTGGGTCGATTCATACGGGTTTTCACGTAGAATACAATGGAAGCATCAAAGCATGCATCTGAGTTCAGCATGATGACGTAATCACCGCCTCGACCGGCGGCCCCCATAACACGCACTTACATGCACTTACACGCACTTACAAGCACTTACACGTACTGACACGCACTTACACGTACTTACATGCACTTACACGCACTTACACGCACTTACACGCACTTACACACACTTGCACACACTTACGAACTTACACATACTTACACGCACTTACACGCACTTACACGCACTTACACGTACTTACACACTCTTACACGCACTGACACGCACTTACACGCACTTACATGTACTTGCACACACTTACACGCATTTACACGCACTTACACGTACTTACACGCACTTACATGCACTTACATGCACTTACACACACTTACATGAACTTACACGCACTTACACGCGCTTACACGTACTTACACGCACTTACACGCACGTACACGACCTTACACGCACTTACACGTACTTACACGCACTTACATGCACTTACATGCACTTACACACACTTACATGAACTTACACGCACTTACACGCGCTTACACGTACTTACACGCACTTACACGCACGTACACGACCTTACACGCACTTACACGTACTTACACGCACTTACATGCACTTACATGCACTTACACACACTTACATGAACTTACACGCACTTACACGCGCTTACACGTACTTACACGCACTTACACGCACGTACACGACCTTACACGCACTTACACGTACTTACACGCACTTACATGCACTTACATGCACTTACACACACTTACATGAACTTACACGCACTTACACGCGCTTACACGTACTTACACGCACTTACACGCACGTACACGACCTTACACGCACTTACACGTACTTACACGCACTTACATGCACTTACATGCACTTACACACACTTACATGAACTTACACGCACTTACACGCGCTTACACGTACTTACACGCACTTACACGCACGTACACGACCTTACACGCACTTACACGTACTTACACGCACTTACATGCACTTACATGCACTTACACACACTTACATGAACTTACACGCACTTACACGCGCTTACACGTACTTACACGCACTTACACGCACGTACACGACCTTACACGCACTTACACGTACTTACACGCACTTACATGCACTTACATGCACTTACACACACTTACATGAACTTACACGCACTTACACGCGCTTACACGTACTTACACGCACTTACACGCACGTACACGACCTTACACGCACTTACACGTACTTACACGCACTTACATGCACTTACATGCACTTACACACACTTACATGAACTTACACGCACTTACACGCGCTTACACGTACTTACACGCACTTACACGCACGTACACGACCTTACACGCACTTACACGTACTTACACGCACTTACATGCACTTACATGCACTTACACACACTTACATGAACTTACACGCACTTACACGCGCTTACACGTACTTACACGCACTTACACGCACGTACACGACCTTACACGCACTTACACGTACTTACACGCACTTACATGCACTTACACGCACTTACATGTACTTACACGCACTTACACGCACTTACACCCACTTACACGCACTTACATGCGGTTACATGTACTTACATGCACTTACACGCACTTACACGTACTTACTCGTACTTACACGCACTTACACGCACTTGCACGTACTTACACGTACTCACACACACTAACATGTACTTTCACACACTTACACGTACTTACACACAGTTGCATGCACTTACACACACTTTTATGTACATACACGCACTTACACGCAGTTACACGCAGTTACACGCAGTTACACGCAGTTACACGCACTTACACGCACTTATACGCACTTACACGTTCTTATATGCACACACTTACACACACTTACACGCAGTTACACGCACTTACATGTACTTACACACACTTGCACACACTTACACGTACTTACACGCACTTACACACACTTACACGCACTTACACGCACTTACACACACTTACACGCACTTACACGCACTTACACACACTTACTTGTACTTACACGCACTTACACGCACTTCCCTGTACTTACACACACTTACACATAGTTACACATACTTACACGCACTTACACGCACTTACATGAACTTACACGCACTTACATGCACTTACACACACTTACATGAACTTACACGCACTTACACGCGCTTACACGTACTTACACGCACTTACATGCACTTACAGGCACTTAAACGCACTTACATACACTTACACACAATTACACGAACTTACACGCACTTATACACACTTACATACACTTACACGCACTTACACGTACTTACACGCACTTACACATACTTACACACACTTACACGTACTTATACGCAGCTACACGCACTTACACATGCTTACACGCACTTACATACACTTTCACGCATTTACATGCACTTACACACACTTACACGCACTTACACACACTTATATGCACATACACGCACTTACACGTACTTACACACACTTACACACACTTACACGCACTTACACGCACTTACACGCACTTACACGCACTTACGCACACTTACACAGACTAACACGCACCTACACGTACTTACACATACTTACACACACTTACACACACTTACACGTACTTACATACACTTATACACACTTACACGCACTTACACGCATTTACACGCACTTACATATACTTACACACACTTACACATATGTACACGTACTTACATGCACTTACACGCACTTACATGCACTTACACGTACTTACACGCACTTAGATGCACTTACACGCACTTACATGCACTTACACGTACTTAGACACACTTACACGCACTTGCGTGTAAGTGCGTGTAAGTGTGTGTAAGTACGTGTAAGTACGTGTAGGTGCGTGTAAGTCCGTGTAAGTGCGCTTAAGTGTGTATAAGTGCATGTAAGTATGTGTAAGTGCGTGTGAGTGTGTGTAAGTGCGTGTAAGTGCGTGTAAGTGCGTATAAGTGCGTGTAAGTGTGTGTAAGTGTGTGTAAGAGCGTGTAAATGCATATAAGTGCATGTAAGTGCGTGTAAGCACGTGTAAGTGCGTATAACTGTGTGTAAGTGCGTTTAAGTGTGTTTAAGTGCGTGTAAGTGCGTGTAAGTATGTGTAAGTGTATTTAAGTGCGTGTAAGTGCGTGTTAGTACGTGTGAGTGCGTGTAAGTGCACGTAAGTACGTGTAAGTGCGTGTAAGTGCGTGTAAGTGCGTGTAAGTGTGTGTAAGTGCATGTAAGTGCATGTAAGTGCGTGTAAGTGCATGTAAGTGCGTGCAAGTACGTGTAAGTGCGTGTAAGTGCGTGTAAGTGTGTGTAACTGCGTGTAAGTGTGTGTAAGTGCGGGTAAGTGCGTATAAGTGCGTATAAGTGCGTGTTAGTACGTGTAAGTACGAGTAAGTGCGTGTAAGTGCATGTAAGTACGTGTAAGTGCGTGTAAGTACGTGTAAGTCCGTGTAAGTGTGTGCAAGTGTGTGTACGTACGTGTAAGTGCGTGTAAGTGCGTATAAGTGCGTATAAGTGCGTATAAGTACATGTAACTGTGTATAAGTGCGTGTAAGTGCGTGTAAGTGCGTATAAGTGCGTGTAAGTACATGTAACTGCATGTAAGTACGTGTAAGTATGTGTAAGTACATGTTAGTGTAGGTAAGTGCGTGTAAGTGCATGTAAGTACGTATAAGTGCGTGTAAGTGCGTGTAAGTGTATGTAAGTATGTGTAAGTGTGTGTAAGTGCATGTAAGTACGTGTAACCACGTGTAAGTGCATGTAAGTGCATGTAAGTATGTGTAAGTACGTGTAACTGCGTGTAAGTGCGTGTAAGTGCGTGTAAGTGCGTGTAAGTGTGTGTAAGTGCATGTAAGTGCTTGTAAGTGCGTGTAAGTGTGCGTATGTGCGTGTAACTGCGTGTAACTGCGTGTAAGTGCATGTAAGTGTGTGTGTAAGTGCGTGTAAGTACGTGTAAGTGCGTATAAGTGCGTGTTATTTCGTGTAAGTACGTGTAAGTATGTGTAAGTACAATTAACTACGTGTAAGTACGTATAAGTGTGTGTAAGTGTGTGTAAGAGCGTGTAAGAGCCGGGAAGTGTGTGCAAGAGTTTGTAAGTGCATGTAAGTGCGTGTAAGTACGTGTAAGTGCGTTTAAGTGCCTGTAAGTGCATGTAAGTGCGTGTAAGTGCGTGTAAGTGTTTGTAAGTGTGTGTAAGTGTGTGAAAATGTGTGTAAGTGCATGTAAGTGCGTGTAAGAACGTGTAAGTGCGTATAACTGTGTATAACTACGTGTAAGTTAGTATAAGTGCGTGTAAGTGCGTGTAAATACGTGTAAGTGTATGTAAGTGCGTGTAAGTGTGTGCAAGTGCATGTAAGTGTGCGTAAGTGCATGTAAGTGCGTGTCAGTACGTGTAAGTGCATGTAAGTGTGTGTAAGTGCGTGTAAGTACGTGTAAGGGTGTGTAAGTGTGTGTAACTGCGTGTACGTGTGTGTAAGTGTGGGCAAGTGCGTGCAAGTGTGTGTAAGTGCATGTATGTGCATGTAAGTATGTGTAAGTGCGTGTACGTGCGTGTAAGTACATGGAAGTGTGTGTAAGTGCGTGTAAGGGCGTGTAAGTATGTGCAAGTACGTATAAGTACGTGTAAATGTGTGTAAATACGTGTAAGTATGTGTAAGTGTGGGTAAGTACGTTTAAGTGCGTGTAAGTGCGTGTAAGTGCTTGTAAGTGCGTGTAAGTGCGTGTTAATGCGTGTAAGTGTGTGTAACTGCGTATAGATGCGTGTTACTTCATGTACGTACGTATAAGTGTGTGTAAGTACGTATAATTGCGTGTAAGTGCGTGTTAGTACGTATAAGTGCGTGTAAGTACATGTAAGTGTGTGTAAGTGTGTGTAAGTGCGTGTAAGTACGTATAAGTGTTTGTAAGTGCGTGTAAGTACGTGTAAGTGCGTGTAAGTGCGTAAAAGTTCGTGTAAGTGCGTGTAAGTATGTGTAAGTGCAATGCACTGCGTGTAAGTGCGTGTAAGTGCGTGTAAGTGCGTGTATGTACGTGTAAGTACGTGTAAGTGTGTGCAAGTATGTGTAAGTGCGTATAAGTGCGTGTACGTGTGTGTAGGTGCGTGTAAGTGCGTGTAAGTGCGTGTAAGTACGTGTAAGTACGTGTAAGTGCGTGTAAGTATGTGTAAGTGCGTGTAAGTGCGTGTAAGTGCGTATAAGTATGTGTAAGTGCGTACAAGTGCATACAAGTGCGTGTAAGTATGTGTAAGTGCGTGTAAGTGCGTGTAAGTGCGTATAAGTATGTGTAAGTGCGTGTAAGTGCATGTAAGTGCGTGTAAGTGTGTGTAAGTGCATGTAAGTGCGTGTAAGTGTGTGTAAGTACGCGTAAGTGCGGGTAAGTGCATGTAAGTGTGTGTAAGTGCGTATAAGTGCATGTGAGTGCGTGTAAGTGCGTGTAAGTGCGTGTAAGTGCGTATAAGTATGTGTAAGTGCGTACAAGTGCATACAAGTGCGTGTAAGTATGTGTAAGTGCGTGTAAGTGTGTGTAAACGCGTGGAACACTGTGTAAATAGGTGTAAGTGCGTGTAAGTGCGTGTAAGTGTGTGTAAGTGCGTGTAAGTACACGTAAGTGCGTGTATGTGTATGTAAGTGCGTGTAACTGCGTATAAGTGCGTGTAATTGCGTGTAAGTGCATGTAAATACGTGTAAGTGCGTGTAAGTGCGCATAAGTGCGTGTAAGTGCGTGTAATTGTGTGTAAGTGTGTACAAGTGCGTGTAAGTGCATGTAAGTATGTGTAACTCCATGTAACTACGTGTAACTGCGTGCAAGTGCGTATAAGTGCGTGTAAGTGCGTGTAAGTACATGTAAGTGCATGTAAGTGCGTGTAAGTGCCTGTAAGTTTGTGTAAGTACGTGTAAGTGCGTGTGAGTGTGTGTAAGTGTGTGTAAGTGCGTGTAAGTACGTGTAAGTACATGTAAGTGCGTATAAGTACGTGTATGTGCGTGTAAGTGTGTGTAAGTACGAGTATGTGCATGTAAGTGCTTGTAAGTGCGTATTCATGCCTATAAGTGCATGTAAGTGCGTGTAAGTGCGTGTAAGTGCGTGTAAGTATGTGTAAGTGTGTATAAGTGTGTATAAGTGCGTGTAAGTGCGTGTAAGTGCGTGTAAGTGCGTGTAAGTGCGTGTAAGTGCGTGTAAGTACGTGTAAGTACGTCTAAGTACGTCTAAGTGCGTGTAAGTGTGTGTAAGTGCGTGTAAGTGCGCGTAAGTGCGTGTAAGTGTGTGTAAGTGCGTGTAAGTGCGTGTAAGTGCGTGTAAGTGTGTGTAAGTACGTGTAAGTGTGTGTAAGTGTATGTAAGTGTGTGTAAGTACGTGTATATGCGTTTAAGTGCATCTAAGTGCGTATAAGTATGTGTAAGTACATGTAAGTGCGTGTAAGTACGTGTAAGTGCGTCTAAGTACGTCTAAGTGCGTGTAAGTGTGTGTAAGTGCGTGTAAGTGCGTATAAGTGTGTGTAAGTGCATGTAAGTGCGTGTAATTGCGTGTAAGTACGTGTAAGTATGTATAAGTGCGTGTAAGTATGTATAAGTGCGTGTAAGTATGTATAAGTGCGTGTAAGTATGTATAAGTGCGTGTAAGTATGTATAAGTGCGTGTAAGTATGTATAAGTGCGTGTAAGTATGTATAAGTGCGTGTAAGTATGTATAAGTGCGTGTAAGTATGTATAAGTGCGTGTAAGTATGTATAAGTGCGTGTAAGTATGTATAAGTGCGTGTAAGTATGTATAAGTGCGTGTAAGTATGTATAAGTGCGTGTAAGTATGTATAAGTGCGTGTAAGTATGTATAAGTGCGTGTAAGTATGTATAAGTGCGTGTAAGTATGTATAAGTGCGTGTAAGTATGTATAAGTGCGTGTAAGTATGTATAAGTGCGTGTAAGTATGTATAAGTGCGTGTAAGTATGTATAAGTGCGTGTAAGTATGTATAAGTGCGTGTAAGTATGTATAAGTGCGTGTAAGTATGTATAAGTGCGTGTAAGTATGTATAAGTGCGTGTAAGTATGTATAAGTGCGTGTAAGTATGTATAAGTGCGTGTAAGTATGTATAAGTGCGTGTAAGTATGTATAAGTGCGTGTAAGTATGTATAAGTGCGTGTAAGTATGTATAAGTGCGTGTAAGTATGTATAAGTGCGTGTAAGTATGTATAAGTGCGTGTAAGTATGTATAAGTGCGTGTAAGTATGTATAAGTGCGTGTAAGTATGTATAAGTGCGTGTAAGTATGTATAAGTGCGTGTAAGTATGTATAAGTGCGTGTAAGTATGTATAAGTGCGTGTAAGTATGTATAAGTGCGTGTAAGTATGTATAAGTGCGTGTAAGTATGTATAAGTGCGTGTAAGTATGTATAAGTGCGTGTAAGTATGTATAAGTGCGTGTAAGTATGTATAAGTGCGTGTAAGTATGTATAAGTGCGTGTAAGTATGTATAAGTGCGTGTAAGTATGTATAAGTGCGTGTAAGTATGTATAAGTGCGTGTAAGTATGTATAAGTGCGTGTAAGTATGTATAAGTGCGTGTAAGTATGTATAAGTGCGTGTAAGTATGTATAAGTGCGTGTAAGTATGTATAAGTGCGTGTAAGTATGTATAAGTGCGTGTAAGTATGTATAAGTGCGTGTAAGTATGTATAAGTGCGTGTAAGTACTTGTAGGTGCGTGTAAGTATGTGTAAGTGCGTGTAAGTACGTATAAGTGTGTGTAAGTACGTGTAAGTGCATGTAAGTGCATGTAAGTGTGTGTAAGTGCGTGTAAGTGCGTGTAAGTGTGTAAAAATGTGTATAAGTGTGTGTAAGTGCATGTAACTGTGTGTAAGTGCGTGTAAGTGTGTGTAAGTACGTGTAAGTATGTGTAAGTATATGTAAGTGTGTGTAAGTGCATGTAAGTACGTGTAAGTGTGTGTAAGTACGTGTAAGTACATGCAAGTGCGTGTAAGTGCGTGTAACTGCGTGTAAGTGCGTGTAAGTGCGTGTAAGTGCGTGTAAGTGTGTGTAAGTGCGTGTAAGTACGTGTCGTGCGGTGTAAGTATTTCTAAGTGTGTATAAGTGCGTGTAAGTGTGTGTAAGTGCGTGTAACTGTCAGTAACTACGTTTAACTGCGTATAAGTGTATGTAAGTGCGTGTAAGTGCATGTAAGTACGTGTAATTGCGTGTAAGTGCGTCTAAGTGTGTGTAAGTACGTGTAAGTGTGTGGAAGTACGTGTAAGTGGATGACAGTGTTTGTAAGTGTGTGTAAGTAAGTGTAAGTGCGTGTAAGTGTGTGTAAGTGCGCGTAAGTGCGTGTAAGTGCATGTAAGTGCGCGTAAGTGCGTCTACGTGCGTGTAAGTGCGTGTAAGTGCGTGTAAGTACGTGTAAGTGCGTGTAAGTGCGTCTAAGTGTGTGTAAGTACGTGTAAGTGTGTGGAAGTACGTGTAAGTGGATGTAAGTGTGTGTAAGTGTGTGTAAGTACGTGTAAGTGCGTGTAAGTGTGTGTAAGTGGGTGTAACTGCGTGTAAGTACGTGTAAGTGTGTGTAAGTGCGTGTAAGTGTGTGTAAGTGCATGTAAGTACATGTAAGTGTGTGTACGTACGTGTAAGTTCCAGTATGTACGTGTAAGTAGGTATAAGTACGTGTAAGTGTGTACAAGTGCGTGTAAGTGGGTATAAGTACGTATAAGTGCGTGTAAGTGCGTGTAAGTGTGTGTAAGTGCGAGTAAGTGCGTGTAAGTGCGTGTAAGTACGTATTCGTGCATATACGTCCGTGTATGTGTGTGAGAGTACGTGTAAGTATGTCTAAGTGTGTGTAACTGCGTGTAAGTGCGTGTAAGTACGTATAAGTATGTGTAAGTATGTGTAAGTGTGTGTAAGTGCGTGTAAGTACGTATAAGTACGTGTAAGTATGTCTAAGTGTGTGTAACTGCGTGTAAGTACGTGTAAGTACGTGTAAGTACGTGTAAGTACGTGTAAGTACGTGTAAGTACGTGTAAGTACGTGTAAGTACGTGTAAGTACGTGTAAGTACGTGTAAGTACGTGTAAGTACGTGTAAGTACGTGTAAGTACGTGTAAGTGCGTGTAATTGTGTGTAAGTGCGTATAAGTGCGTGTAAGTTCGTGTAAGTGCGTGTAAGTGCGTGCAAGTACTTGTAAGTGCGTGTAAGTACGTGTAAGTGCGTGTAAGTGCGTGTAAGTGTGTGGAAGTACGTGTAAGTACATATAAGTGCGTGTAAGTGCGTGTAAGTGCGTGTAAGTGCGTGTAAGTGTGTAAACGTATGTATAAGTGTGTGCAAGTGCATGTAACTGTGTGTAAGTGCGCGTAAGTGTGTGTAAGTACGTGTAAGTACGTGTAAGTGCGTGTAAGTACGTGTAAGTGCGTACAAGTGCGTGTAAGTGCGTGTAAGTGCGTCTAAGTGCGTGTAAGTGCGTGTAAGTGCGTCTAAGTGCGTGTAAGTGCGTGTAAGTGCGTCTAAGTGCGTGTAAGTGCGTGTAAGTGCGTCTAAGTGCGTGTAAGTGCGTGTAAGTGCGTCTAAGTGCGTGTAAGTGCGTGTAAGTGCGTCTAAGTGCGTGTAAGTGCGTGTAAGTGCGTCTAAGTGCGTGTAAGTGCGTGTAAGTGCGTCTAAGTGCGTGTAAGTGCGTGTAAGTGCGTCTAAGTGCGTGTAAGTGCGTGTAAGTGCGTCTAAGTGCGTGTAAGTGCGTGTAAGTGCGTCTAAGTGCGTGTAAGTGCGTGTAAGTGCGTCTAAGTGCGTGTAAGTGCGTGTAAGTGCGTCTAAGTGCGTGTAAGTGCGTGTAAGTGCGTCTAAGTGCGTGTAAGTGCGTGTAAGTGCGTCTAAGTGCGTGTAAGTGCGTGTAAGTGCGTCTAAGTGCGTGTAAGTGCGTGTAAGTGCGTCTAAGTGCGTGTAAGTGCGTGTAAGTGCGTCTAAGTGCGTGTAAGTGCGTGTAAGTGCGTCTAAGTGCGTGTAAGTGCGTGTAAGTGCGTCTAAGTGCGTGTAAGTGCGTGTAAGTGCGTATAAGTGCGTGTAAGTGCGTGTAAGTGTGTATAAGTGCGTGTAAGTGTATGTAAGTGCGTGTAACTGTGTGTAACTACGTGTAACTGCGTGTAAGTGTATGTAAGTGCGTGTAAGTGCGTGTAAGTACGTGTAAGTGCGTGTAAGTGCGTCTAAGTGTGTGTAAGTACGTGCAAGTGTGTGTAAGTACGTGTAAGTGGATGTCAGTGTTTGTAAGTGTGTGTAAGTACGTGTATGTGCGTGTAAGTGCGTGTAAGTGCGCGTAAGTGCGTCTAAGTGTATGTAAGTGCGTGTAAGTGCGTATAAGTGTGTATAAGTGCGTGTAAGTATGTGTAAGTGCGTACAAGTGCGTGTAAGTGCGTGTAAGTGCGTATAAGTGCGTGTAAGTGTGTGTAAGTGTGTGTAAGTGCATGGAACATTGTGTAAGTAGGTGTAAGTGGGTGTAAGTGCTTGTAAGTGTGTGTCAGTACGTGTAAGTACACGTAAGTGCGTGTATGTGCGTATAAGTGCATGTAACTGTGTGTAAGTGCGTGTTGATGCGTGTAAGTGCATGTAAATATGTGTAAGTGAGTGTAAGTGCGTATAAGTGCGTGTAAGTGCATGTAATTGCATGTTAGCGCTTATAAGTGCGTGTAATTGCGTGTAAGTGTGTGTAACAGCGTGTAACTGCGTGTAACTGCATGTAAGTACGTGT
>SZWC01002691.1:33326-92786 GCA_023375785.1 Penium margaritaceum
GTGTAAGTGCGTGTAAGTGTGTATAAGTGCGTGTAAGTGTGTATAAGTACGTATAAGTGCGTGTAAGTGTGTGTAAGTGTGTGTAAGTGCGAGTAAGTGCGTGTAAGTGCGTGTAAGTGTGTATTCGTGCGTATAAGTCCGTGTATGTGTGTGTAAGTACGTGTAAGTATGTCTAAGTGTGTGTAACTGCGTGTAAGTGCGTGTAAGTACGTATAAGTGTCTGTAAGTATGTGTAAGTGTGTGTAAGTGCGTGTAAGTGTGTGTAAGTGCGTATAAGTACGTGTAAGTGCGTGTAAGTGCATGTAAGTGCATGTAACTGCGTGTAACTGCGTGTAAGTACGTGTAAGTTCGTGTAAGTGCATGTAACTGTGTCTGAGTACGTGTAAGTGTGTGTAAGTGCGTGTAAGTGCATGTAAGTGCATGTAACTGCGTGTAACTGCGTGTAAGTACGTGTAAGTTCGTGTAAGTGCATGTAACTGTGTCTGAGTACGTGTAAGTGTGTGTAAGCATGTGTGTAAGCACAGGTTAGTGAGTGTAAGTACGTATAAGTGCATGTACGTACGTGTAAGTGCGTGTAAGTATGTCTAAGTACGTGTAAGTGTGTGTAAGTGTGTGTAAGTGTGTATACGTGTGTGTAAGTCCATATAAGTGCGTGTGATTATGTTAAGTGCATGTAAGTGCGTGTAAGTGTATGTACGTGCATTTAAGTGTGTATAAGTACGTGTAAGTGTGTATAAGTGCGTGTAAGTATGTGTACGTGCGTGTAAGTGCCTGTAAGTGCCTGTAAGTGTGTATAAGTGCGTGTAAGTGTGTGTAAGTGCATGTAAGTACGTGTAAGTGCGCGTAACTGCGTGTAAGTGCGTGTAAGTGCGTATAAGTACGTATAAGTGCGTGTAAGTGCGTGTAAGTACGTATAAGTGCGTGTAAGTGCGTGTAAGTACGTATAAGTGCGTGTAAGTGCGTGTAAGTACGTATAAGTGCGTGTAAGTGCGTGTAAGTACGTATAAGTGCGTGTAAGTGCGTGTAAGTACGTATAAGTGCGTGTAAGTGCGTGTAAGTACGTATAAGTGCGTGTAAGTGCGTGTAAGTACGTATAAGTGCGTGTAAGTGCGTGTAAGTACGTATAAGTGCGTGTAAGTGCGTGTAAGTACGTATAAGTGCGTGTAAGTGCGTGTAAGTACGTATAAGTGCGTGTAAGTGCGTGTAAGTACGTATAAGTGCGTGTAAGTGCGTGTAAGTACGTATAAGTGCGTGTAAGTGCGTGTAAGTACGTATAAGTGCGTGTAAGTGCGTGTAAGTACGTATAAGTGCGTGTAAGTGCGTGTAAGTACGTATAAGTGCGTGTAAGTGCGTGTAAGTACGTATAAGTGCGTGTAAGTGCGTGTAAGTACGTATAAGTGCGTGTAAGTGCGTGTAAGTACGTATAAGTGCGTGTAAGTGCGTGTAAGTACGTATAAGTGCGTGTAAGTGCGTGTAAGTACGTATAAGTGCGTGTAAGTGCGTGTAAGTACGTATAAGTGCGTGTAAGTGCGTGTAAGTACGTATAAGTGCGTGTAAGTGCGTGTAAGTACGTATAAGTGCGTGTAAGTGCGTGTAAGTACGTATAAGTGCGTGTAAGTGCGTGTAAGTACGTATAAGTGCGTGTAAGTGCGTGTAAGTACGTATAAGTGCGTGTAAGTGCGTGTAAGTACGTATAAGTGCGTGTAAGTGCGTGTAAGTACGTGTAAGTGCGTATACGTACGTATAAGTGCATGTAAGTGCGTATAAGTGCGTGTAAGTGTGTGTACGTACGTGTAAGTGTGTGTAAGTGCGTGTAGGTGCGTGTAACTGCGTATAACTGCACGTAAGTGCGTGTAAGTACGTGTAAGTACGTATAAGTGCGTGTAACTGGGTGTAACTATGTGTAAGTGCGTGTAAGTCCGTGTAAGTGTAAGTACGTGTAGGTGGGTGTAAGTACTTGTAAGTACGTATAAGTGCGTATAAGTGAGTATAAGTGTGTATAACTATGTGTAACTGCGTGTAACTGCATGTACGTGTGTGTAAGTGTGTGTAAGTGCGTGTAAGTACGTGTAAGTACGTGTAAGTGTGTGTAAGTGCGTGTAAGTGCGTGTAAGTACGTATAAGTGCATGTAAGCGTGTAAGTGCATGTAAGTGTTTGTAAGTGCGTGTAAGTGCGCGTAAGTGCGTGTAAGTGCGTGTAAGTACGTGTAAGTACGTCTAAGTACGTCTAAGTGCGTGTAAGTGTGTGTAAGTGCGTGTAAGTACGTGTAAGTACGTCTAAGTACGTCTAAGTGCGTGTAAGTGTGTGTAAGTGCGTGTAAGTACGTGTAAGTACGTCTAAGTACGTCTAAGTGCGTGTAAGTGTGTGTAAGTGCGTGTAAGTACGTGTAAGTACGTCTAAGTACGTCTAAGTGCGTGTAAGTGTGTGTAAGTGCGTGTAAGTACGTGTAAGTACGTCTAAGTACGTCTAAGTGCGTGTAAGTGTGTGTAAGTGCGTGTAAGTACGTGTAAGTACGTCTAAGTACGTCTAAGTGCGTGTAAGTGTGTGTAAGTGCGTGTAAGTACGTGTAAGTACGTCTAAGTACGTCTAAGTGCGTGTAAGTGTGTGTAAGTGCGTGTAAGTACGTGTAAGTACGTCTAAGTACGTCTAAGTGCGTGTAAGTGTGTGTAAGTGCGTGTAAGTACGTGTAAGTACGTCTAAGTACGTCTAAGTGCGTGTAAGTGTGTGTAAGTGCGTGTAAGTACGTGTAAGTACGTCTAAGTACGTCTAAGTGCGTGTAAGTGTGTGTAAGTGCGTGTAAGTACGTGTAAGTACGTCTAAGTACGTCTAAGTGCGTGTAAGTGTGTGTAAGTGCGTGTAAGTACGTGTAAGTACGTCTAAGTACGTCTAAGTGCGTGTAAGTGTGTGTAAGTGCGTGTAAGTACGTGTAAGTACGTCTAAGTACGTCTAAGTGCGTGTAAGTGTGTGTAAGTGCGTGTAAGTACGTGTAAGTACGTCTAAGTACGTCTAAGTGCGTGTAAGTGTGTGTAAGTGCGTGTAAGTACGTGTAAGTACGTCTAAGTACGTCTAAGTGCGTGTAAGTGTGTGTAAGTGCGTGTAAGTACGTGTAAGTACGTCTAAGTACGTCTAAGTGCGTGTAAGTGTGTGTAAGTGCGTGTAAGTACGTGTAAGTACGTCTAAGTACGTCTAAGTGCGTGTAAGTGTGTGTAAGTGCGTGTAAGTACGTGTAAGTACGTCTAAGTACGTCTAAGTGCGTGTAAGTGTGTGTAAGTGCGTGTAAGTACGTGTAAGTACGTCTAAGTACGTCTAAGTGCGTGTAAGTGTGTGTAAGTGCGTGTAAGTACGTGTAAGTACGTCTAAGTACGTCTAAGTGCGTGTAAGTGTGTGTAAGTGCGTGTAAGTACGTGTAAGTACGTCTAAGTACGTCTAAGTGCGTGTAAGTGTGTGTAAGTGCGTGTAAGTACGTGTAAGTACGTCTAAGTACGTCTAAGTGCGTGTAAGTGTGTGTAAGTGCGTGTAAGTACGTGTAAGTACGTCTAAGTACGTCTAAGTGCGTGTAAGTGTGTGTAAGTGCGTGTAAGTACGTGTAAGTACGTCTAAGTACGTCTAAGTGCGTGTAAGTGTGTGTAAGTGCGTGTAAGTACGTGTAAGTACGTCTAAGTACGTCTAAGTGCGTGTAAGTGTGTGTAAGTGCGTGTAAGTACGTGTAAGTACGTCTAAGTACGTCTAAGTGCGTGTAAGTGTGTGTAAGTGCGTGTAAGTACGTGTAAGTACGTCTAAGTACGTCTAAGTGCGTGTAAGTGTGTGTAAGTGCGTGTAAGTACGTGTAAGTACGTCTAAGTACGTCTAAGTGCGTGTAAGTGTGTGTAAGTGCGTGTAAGTACGTGTAAGTACGTCTAAGTACGTCTAAGTGCGTGTAAGTGTGTGTAAGTGCGTGTAAGTACGTGTAAGTACGTCTAAGTACGTCTAAGTGCGTGTAAGTGTGTGTAAGTGCGTGTAAGTACGTGTAAGTACGTCTAAGTACGTCTAAGTGCGTGTAAGTGTGTGTAAGTGCGTGTAAGTACGTGTAAGTACGTCTAAGTACGTCTAAGTGCGTGTAAGTGTGTGTAAGTGCGTGTAAGTACGTGTAAGTACGTCTAAGTACGTCTAAGTGCGTGTAAGTGTGTGTAAGTGCGTGTAAGTACGTGTAAGTACGTCTAAGTACGTCTAAGTGCGTGTAAGTGTGTGTAAGTGCGTGTAAGTACGTGTAAGTACGTCTAAGTACGTCTAAGTGCGTGTAAGTGTGTGTAAGTGCGTGTAAGTACGTGTAAGTACGTCTAAGTACGTCTAAGTGCGTGTAAGTGTGTGTAAGTGCGTGTAAGTACGTGTAAGTACGTCTAAGTACGTCTAAGTGCGTGTAAGTGTGTGTAAGTGCGTGTAAGTACGTGTAAGTACGTCTAAGTACGTCTAAGTGCGTGTAAGTGTGTGTAAGTGCGTGTAAGTACGTGTAAGTACGTCTAAGTACGTCTAAGTGCGTGTAAGTGTGTGTAAGTGCGTGTAAGTACGTGTAAGTACGTCTAAGTACGTCTAAGTGCGTGTAAGTGTGTGTAAGTGCGTGTAAGTACGTGTAAGTACGTCTAAGTACGTCTAAGTGCGTGTAAGTGTGTGTAAGTGCGTGTAAGTACGTGTAAGTACGTCTAAGTACGTCTAAGTGCGTGTAAGTGTGTGTAAGTGCGTGTAAGTACGTGTAAGTACGTCTAAGTACGTCTAAGTGCGTGTAAGTGTGTGTAAGTGCGTGTAAGTACGTGTAAGTACGTCTAAGTACGTCTAAGTGCGTGTAAGTGTGTGTAAGTGCGTGTAAGTACGTGTAAGTACGTCTAAGTACGTCTAAGTGCGTGTAAGTGTGTGTAAGTGCGTGTAAGTACGTGTAAGTGCATGTAAGTATAATTAACTGCGTGTAAGTGCGTGTAAGTGCGTGTAAGTGTGTGTAAGTGCGTGTAAGTGCGTGTAACAGCACGTAAGTGCATGTAAGTGTGTGCAAGTGCGTGTAAGTACGTGTAATACATGTAAGTGTGTGTAAGTGCATGTAAGTATGTGTAAGTGCGTGTAATTGCGTGTAAGTGCATATAAGTGCGTGTAAGTGTGTGTAAGTACGTGTAAGTGCGTGTAAGTGCATGATTTTGTGTAAGTACGTGTAAGTGCATGTAAGTGCATTTAACTGCGTGTAAGTGCGTGTAAGTACGTGTAAGTGTGTGTAAGAGTATGTAAGTGCGTGTAAGTGTGTGCAAGTGCGTGTAAGTACGTGTAAGTGTGTGGAGGTGTATGTAAGTGTGTGTAAGTGCGTGTAAGTGCGTGTAAGTGCATGTAAGTGCATGTAAGTACGTGTATGTGCATGTAAGTGCGTGTAAGTGCATGTGTGTGCGTTTAAGTATGTGTAAGTGCATGTAAGTGTATGTAAGTAAGTGTAAGAGTGTGTAAGTGCGTGTAAGTGCGTGTAAGTACGTGTAAGTGTTTGTAAGTACGTGTAAGTACGTGTAAGTGTGTATAAGTACGTGTAAGTTTGTGTAAGTGCGTGTAAGTGCAATTAACTGGGTATAAGTGTGTGTAAGTGCGTGTAAGTGCGTATAAGTGCGTGTAAGTATGTGCAAGTATGTGTAAGTGCGTATAAGTATGTGTAAGTGCGTGTAAATGCGTATAAGTTCGTGTAAGTGCGTGTAAGTGCATGTAAGTGCGTATACATACGTGTGAGTGCGTGTAAGTGTGTGTAAGTGCATGTAAGTACGTGTAAGTGCGTGTAAGTGCGCGTAAGTGCGTGTAAGTGCGTGTAAGTGTGTGTAAGTATGTGTAAGTGCGTGTAAGTGCGTAAGTGCGTGTAAGTGCGTGTAAGTGCGTGTATGTGCGTGTAAGTGCGTATAAGTGCGTGTAAGTACGTGTAAGTGTGTGTAAGTACGTGTAAGTACGTGTAAGTGTGTATAAGTGCGTGTAAGTTTGTGTAAGTGAGTGTAAGTGCAATTAACTGGGTATAAGTGTGTGTAAGTGCGTGTAAGTGCGTATAAGTGCGTGTAAGTACGTGTAAGTGTGTGTAAGTACGTGTAAGTACGTGTAAGTGTGTATAAGTGCGTGTAAGTTTGTGTAAGTGAGTGTAAGTGCAATTAACTGGGTATAAGTGTGTGTAAGTGCGTGTAAGTGCGTGTAAGTACGTGTAAGTGCGTGTAAGTGCGCGTAAGTGCGTGTAAGTGCGTGTAAGTGTGTGTAAGTATGTGTAAGTGCGTGTAAGTGCGTAAGTGCGTGTAAGTGCGTGTAAGTGCGTGTATGTGCGTGTAAGTGCGTATAACTGCGTGTAAGTACGTGTAAGTGTGTGTAAGTGTGTGTGTGTGTAAATATGTGTAAGTGTGTGTAAGTGCGTGTAAGTGGCTGTAAGTACGTGTAAGTGCATGTAAGTACGTGGAAGTGCATGTGAGTGCGTGCATATGCATGTAAATGCGTGTAAGTGCATGTAAGTGCGTGTAAGTGCGTGTAAGTGCTTGTAAGTACGTGGAAGTGCGTGTAAGTGTGTGTAAGTACGTCTAAGTGCGTGTAAGTACGTATAACAGCGTATAAGTGTGTATAAGTACGTGTAAGTGCGTCTAAGTGCATGTAAGTGCGTGTAAGTGCGTGTAAGTGCATGTAAGTGTGTGTAAGTACGTGTAATTGTGTGTAAGTGTTTCTAAGTGCGTAAAAGTACGTATAAGTGCGAGCAAGTACGTATAAGTTAATGTAAGTGTGTGTAAGTGTGTGTAAGTGCAAAAAACTGCATGTAAGTGCGTGTAAATGCGTGTAAGTGCGTGTAAGTGTGTGTAAGCGCGTGTAAGTGTGTGCAAGTGAATGTAAGTGCATGTAAGTGCGTATAAGTATGTGTAAGTGTGTGTAAGCATGTGTAAATGCGTGTAAGTGCGTGTAAGTGTGTGTATGTGCGAGTAAGTGCGTGAAAGTACGTGTAAGTGTATGTAAGTTCTTGTAAGTGCTTGTAAGTGCGTGTAATTGCGCGTAGGTGCGTATAAGTATGTGTCTGTGCGTGTAAGTGCGTGTAAGTACGTGCAAGTGCTTGTAAGTGTATGTAAGTGCGTGTAAGTGCGTGTAAGTGCATGTAAGTGGGTGTAAGCGCGTGTAAGTACGTGTAAGTGCATGTAAGTGCATGTAAGTGCGTTTAAGTGTGTGTAAGTACGTGTATATACGTGTAAGTGTGTATAAGTGCGTGTAAGTGCGTATAAGTGCGTGTAAGTGCGTGTAACTACTTGTAAGTGCGTGTAGGTACGAGTAAGTGCATGTAAGTGTGTGTAAGTACGTATACGTGCGTACAAGTGCGTGTAAGTGCGTGTAAGTGTGTGTAACTGCGTGTAAGTGTGTGTAAGTGCGTGTAAGTGCGTTTAAGTGCGTATAAGTGCATGTAAGTGCATGTAACTACATGTAAGTACGTGTAAGTTTATGTAAGTGCATGTAAGTGCATCTAAGTACGTTTAAGTGTGTGTAAGCACGTGTAAGTGCGTGTAAGTATGTGTATGTGCATGTAAGTGTTTGTAAGAGCATGTAAGTACGTGTAAGTGCGTGTAAGTGCGTGTAAGTTTGTGTAAGTTTGTGTACGTGCGTATAAGTGTAATTAACTGCGTGTAAGTGTGTGTAAGTATGTATAAGTGCGTGTAAGAGCGCGTAAGTGCGTGTAAGTATGTGCAAGTGCATGTAAGTACGTGTAAGTACGTGTAAGTACGTGTAAGTGCATGTAAGTGCGTGTAACTGCGTGTAAGTACGTGTAAGTACGTGTAAGCACGTGTAAATGCGTGTAAGTGCATGTAAGTGCGTTTATGTACGAGTAAGTGCGTGTAAGTACGTGATAGTACGTGTAAGTACGTGTAAGTGCATGTAAGTGTGTGTAAGTTTGTGTAAGTGTGTGTAAGTGCGTGTAAGTACAAATAACTGTGTGTAAGTACGTGTAAGTGCGTGTAAGTGCGTGTAAGTGCGTGTGAGTGCGTGTAAGCACAGACTCGTCTGGAGGAGAGCTCCAGTGACAGCGGAGACCAACCCAAGGCTGACCACCTGCTGGATGTGGTGAGCAGCGTCAACCTCCACCTGCACGACGAACTCCTGGAGGTAGTCCGTGCACAATTGGGGAGCTCCCTCTTCAACTCCGCATGGCAAGTGGTCCTGAAGGGCGCCGCCAAAACTGCTCTTTCCCTTGGGGAGTGAGCACGACATGCGTAGTTATTGGAAACAGCACGGGCAGAGCGTCTCATCTCGGCACTCCGCGACCTCCTCAATCTCCGCCCGGCGCAGGCCATGGCGGGTGTGGCGACACTTCTCGACACGGAACACCCAGACCACCACGTTAATGCCGCCCGCAAGTGGTGGTTCCTGGTCCGCCGCGACTAGAACGCAGACCCCACGCGCCGCTATGTACACCTGCTCTAGGAGCGCGCCCGTGCGCTTGCCATCTACCACGCCGCACACATGCCAGCAGGAACGATGAAATTGCAAGACCGAAAGACAGCGACAAAGGTCTGGAGATGGGGCTACCTGGTCGAGCTCATCGGCAGTAGATGGGGAATGCAGTACACAGCAACAGAACTTGCAGACATCTCCGCGGCGGACCAGCAATATGAGCAATTGTATGGCACCATCAACAAATGCTGGGAGATGACCCAGGACGGTGCTCCGCGCCAACGCATCGCGACCGCAGTGGTAGAAGGATTATGGAAGGCGCTGCAAAACACGAACACCGCACTCACGGAGGAGGCGGTACCCCACTGGGCCCGGGTGGCCGTCGAGGTCTGTCGGAAGGAGAAAAACTGAACCCTCACCGAGAATGAAGAGGCCCAGTAGTATCTCCGCGACTCTTCCGTGCTCACGGACTTGCGGAAGCAGCTGCAGGCACTCAGGCGTCGGATGGCAGAAGAACAAAAGCGGAAGGTAGAAGAGGCAGTGGAACAAGTGGTGGCGGAACTAACTGCAGGGGCAGGGATTGTGGCTGAACCAGCAGCTCCGGAGGACAAAGCCGCTGCGGAAAAGGAGGCACAAGTGGGAGGAGTAAAGGTGATCGCGGAAAGGGGACCGACTGAGGGGACCACAACACAGGATGAGGCAGCAGCTACAGAGGCAGCGGTGGTAGCAGCTGGACAAGCAGCAAAGGAGGAGGTGGTAGGATAGCAGGTCGTGTCACGAGGGGAAAGCGGAAGACAGACTCAGGACGCACGAGCATACGCAAAAGCAGCGGCAGTATGACAAGAGGCACGAAGAAACACTCCATAGCCAACTCTGTCGGCCGCTCTGCTTAACAAGCAGGCCAAGCTTCAAAGCGCGGCCAGAAGAGCCGCGGCATCCGTGGTTGCCAGTAGGAAGGCTGCTTCAGCGCCACGCCCTCCGCCAACCTCCGCGAAGACCATGCCCACGTCCCGCCGGAAGAACAAGAGAAGCAAACCCGTGAAGACAGCTCCACCGCCACGCCCTCCGCAAAACGGAGCAAGCAGCAGCAACCTCCCCAAGACACCCACCAGGACGTTGATCCGGAGCAGCTCACACAGGTCCAGCGGAACGTCGCCCAAGCGATGGAGCTGCTCCTGGCAGTATCCCGCAACGTCCCACTGCCCGCGGGCTCGGTCCCAACCCAACTTCAATACCTCTTGGGAGGCGCCGGCACCACAGTACGTCAGGAGCGAGAGGCCGGGGAAAGCACCGCGTCCGCAACGGTGAAAAAGAAGACGGGCGGAGTAGTGATCTCCGAACTCAGCGAGTCACCGCCACCCGACCAAGAACAGCCCATCGCGAAGGGACAGGGTTTGCTGCGGCTCACCGAGGCCGTAACGGAGCGGAAACTAGAGCCGGAGATGGGTGAGGTCCGCGGTGCACGAGGCCGGCGGCATGAAGCACCACCTGAGGTGAGGCTGTGGAGTCAATGGGACGAAGGGGAACTCTGCGCGGTGGGGATCCTCCGTCTCTTCCCAGCTCCGGACAGCTAAGATAGAGAGCCCCCCGCCTGCGATGAAAAGAACCAACGGTGCCTGCAAGCAATGAAGGTGGAATAGGATGCAAGAAGGGTCCAGTGACTGCCGGCGCTGGAGAAGGAGACGAAGAGGATTGCAGGAGAAGTTGCCGCGGGGAATACGGGAAAGGCGAAACCAGTCAAAACCTAGGACTGGCGGATCTGGCAAACTCCACACATCCTGCTCCGTGCCACAACCAAGGAGCAGCAAAAAGAAGAGGCGTAGGAGGTATAGACAAACCTGGGACGGCAGATGGGGTGGAATTTGACAGGCGGAAGAAGGATGACCTCGCCCACCTCTGCGGACAGTACGCGTGGGAGGGCGGTCGCCTATGGCGGATCACGCCTCACGTCTTGTGGGTTCCTCCGCACACCTTGCATAGCGTTGTTTCCTTTCCTGACCGTTTGTGACTCGTGTTATGGTTGGTCAACATTGACCACCCATCTTGAAATTCTGTGGTCATGATCAGTGACATATGCCTAGTTTGGTTGTTTGGTGTGCATATTAGCCGCACCGTGTCACTGCGTATTGAAGTTCTCTGTCCTTTCTAGTCAATACATAGGCTTCCCAAATCATTGTCTCTCCCTCTGACCATTTGTGACTCGTGTTATGAGTTGTCAATGTTGACGACACATAATGGACTTATTCGGTCGTAGTCAGTGACGTATGCATCATTTGGTTGGTCACTGTGCACGCTAGCCATAATGTGCCACTGCTTGTTGAAGGTATTTGTACTTGCTTGTTGATAACTGATGTTCCAAACCCATTGTTTTCCCCTCTGACCATTTGTGACGCGTGTTATGCGTTTTCAACGTTGACCACATGAAGTGAAATTCGTTCGTCATGGTCAGTGACATATGCATGCTTTGGTTGGTCACTGTGCATTGAAGCCTCGTTGTGCCACTACATATTGAAGGTATTTGTACTTGCTAGTCGATAACTAGTATTGACAAACCATTACCTTCCACCTTGATCACTTGTGAGTGGTGTTGTGAGTTGGCAAAGTTTACCACACTTAGTGACATTATTTGGTCATGGTCAGTGACATATGCCTACTTTGGTTGGTCATCCTTCATGGTCTCCACACCGTGCCACAAGGTATTGGAGCCCCTTGTGCTTGCTATGTGATACATGGTGTTCCCAACCCATTGTTTCCCCCTCTGACCATGTGTGACTCGTATTACGAGTTGTAAACGTTGACCACACATAGCGGATTTCTTTGGTCAAAGGCAATACATATGCCTACTTTGGTCGGACATTGTGCATGTTAGCCACACCGTGCTACTACTGACTGAAAGTCGTTGTACTTCATACTTGAGAACCGATATTCCCATAACATTGTTTCTAGTCCTGACTGTTTGTGACTTGTGTTATGGTTGGTCAACGTTGACCACCCATATTGAAATTCTCTGGTCATGATCAGTGACATATGCCTAGTTTGGTTGTTTAATGTTCATATTAGCCACACCGAGCCACTGCGCATTGAAGTTCTTTGGCTTTTCTAGTCAATACATAGGCTTCCCAAACCATTGTCTCTCCCTCTGACCATTTGTGACTCGTGTTATGAGTTGTCAATGTTGACCACACATAGTGGACGTATTCAGTCATAGTCAGTGACGTATGTATCATTTAGTTGGTCAGTGTGCACGCTAGCCATACCGTGCCACTGCTTGTTGAAGTTCTTTGTACTCGATAGTTGATAACTAGTGTTCCCAACCCATTGTTTTCCCCTCTGACCATTTGTGACTCGTGTTATGCGTTTTCAATGTTGACCAAATGAAGTGAATTTTTTTGGTCATGGTTAGTGACATATGCATACTTTGGTTGGTCACTGTGCATTGAAGCCACATTGTGCTACTACATATTGAAAGTATTTGTACTTGCTAGCCGATACCTATTATTCACAACCCATAATCTATCACCCTGACCATTTGTGACTCGTCTTATGAGTTGTCAAAGTTTACCACACGTAGTCACATTATTTGGGCACGGTCAGTGACATGTGCCTACTTTGGTTGGTCATCGTGCATGGTCTCTACACCGTGCCACAGCGTATTGAAGCCCCTTGTGCTTGCTATTTGATACTTGGTGTTCCCAAACCATTGTTTCCCCCTCTGACCATTTGTGACTCGTATTATGAGTTGTCAATGTTGACCACACACAGCGGATTTCTTTGGTCAAAGGCAGTACATATGCCTACTTTGGTTGGTCATCGTGCATGGTCTCTACACCGTGCCACAGCGTATTGAAGCCCCTTGTGCTTGCTATTTGATACTTGGTGTTCCCAAACCATTGTTTCCCCCTCTGACCATTTGTGACTCGTATTATGAGTTGTCAATGTTGACCACACACAGCGGATTTCTTTGGTCAAAGGCAGTACATATGCCTACTTTGGTCGGTCATTGTGCATGGTAGTCACACCGTGCTACTACTGACTCAAGGTCGTTGTACTTGGTAGTTGAGAACCGACCCCATAGCATTGTTTCCTCTCGTGACCGTTTGTGACTCGTGTTATGGTTGGTCAACGTTGACCACCCATATTGAAATTATTTGGTCATGATCAGTGACATATGCCTAGTTTGGTTGTTTGGTGTGCATATTAGCCACACCGTGCGACTACTTATTGAAGTTATTTGTCCTTTCTAGTCAATAAACATGCTTCTTAAATCATTGTCTATCCCTCTGACCATTTGTGTTATGAGTTGTCAATGTTGACCACACATAGTGGACTTATTCGGTCGTAGTCAGTGACGTATGCATCCCTTTGGTTGGTCACTGTGCACGCTAGCCATACCGTGCCACTGTTTATTGAATGTCTTTGTACTTGCTAGTTGATATCTAGTCTTCCCAACCCATTGTTTTCCCCTCTGACCAAGTGTGACTCGTGTTATGCGTTTTCAACGTTGACCACATGAAGTGAAATTTGTTGGTCATGGTTAGTGACATATGCATACTTTGGTTGGTCACTGTGCATTGAAGCCACATTGTGCCACTACATATTGAATGTATTTGTACTTGCTAGTCTATAACTAGTATGCACAAACCATTATCTTCCACCCTGACCATTTGTGACTCTTGTTATGAGTTGTCAAAGTTTACCACACTTAGTGACATTATTTGCTCATGGTCAGTGACATATGCCTACTTTGGTTGGTCATCGTGCATGGTCTTCACACGGTGCCGCAACGTATTGAAGCCCCTTGTGCTTGCTATGTAATACTTGGTGTTCCCAAACCATTTTTCCCCCTCTAATCATTTGTGACTCGTATTATGAGGTACCAATGTTTACCACACACAGCGGATTTCTTTGGTCAACGGCAAATTATTCCTACTTTGGTCGGTCATTGTGCATGGTAGCCACACCGTGCTACTACTGATTGAAGGTCGTTGGACTTGGTCGTTGGGAACGGATATTCTCATAGCATTGTTTCCTATCCTGACCGTTTGTGACCCGTGTTATGGTTGGTCAACGGTGACCACCCATGTTGAAATTCTCTGGTCATGATCAGTGACATATGCCTAGTTTGGTTGTTTGGTGTGCATATAGGCCACACTGTGCCACTGCGTATTGAAGTTCTTTGTCCTTTCTAGTCAATACATAGGCGTCCCAAATCATTGTCTCTCCCTCCGACCATTTGTGACTCGTGCTATGAGTTGTCAATGTTGACCACACATAGTGGACTTATTCGGTCGTAGTCAGTGACGTATGCATCCTTTGGTTGGTCGCTGTGCACGCTAGCCATACCGTGCCACTGCTTGTTGAATGTCTTTGTACCTGCTAGTAGATAACTGATGTTCCAAACCCATTGTTTTCCCCTCTGACCATTTGTGACTCGTGTTATGCGTTTTCAACGTTGACCACATGAAGTGAAATTCTTTCGTCATGGTCAGTGACATATGCATGCTTTAATTGGTCACTGTGCATTGAAGCCACATTGCAACACTACATATTGAAAGTATTTGTACTTTCTAGTCGATAACTATTATTCGCAAACCATTGCCTTCCACCCTGACCATTTGTGAGTCGTGTTGTGAGTTGTCAAAGTTTACCACACTTGGTGATATTATTTGGTCATGGTCAGTGACATATGCCTACTTTGGTTGGTCATCGTTCATGGTCTCCACACCGTGCCACAACGTATTGAAGTCCCTTGTGCTTGCTATGTGATGCATTGTGTTCCCAAACCATTGTTTCCCCCTCTGACCATTTGTAACTCGTATTATGAGTTGTAAACGTTGACCACACACAGCGGATATCTTTGCTCAAAGGCAGTACATATGCCTACTTTGGTCGGACATTGTGCATGGTAGCCACACCGTGCTACTACTGACTGAAAGTCGTTGTACTTGGTACTTGACAACCGATATTACCATATCATTGTTTCCTGTCCTGACCTTTTGTGACTCGTGTTATGGTTGGTCAACGTTGACCACGCATATTGAAATTCTCTGGTCATGATCAGTGACATATGCCTAGTTTGGTTTTTTAATGTTCATATTAGCCACACAATGCCACTGCGTATTGAAGTTCTTTGTCCTTTCTAGTCAATACATAGGCTTCCCAAACCATTGTCTCTCCCTCTGACCATTTTTTACTCGTGTTATGAGTTGTTAATGTTGACCACAATTAGTGGACGTATTCGGTCATAGTCAGTGACGTATGCATCCTTTGATTGGTCAGTGTGCACGCTAGCCATACTGTGCCACTGCTTGTTGAGGTTCTTTGTACTCACTACTTGATAAATAGTGTTCCCAACCCATTGTTTTCCCCTCTGACCATTTGTGACTCGTGTTATGCGTTTTGAATGTTGACCACATGAAGTGAAATTTGTTGGTCATGGTTAGTGACATATGCATACTTTGGTTGGTCACTGTGCATAGAAGCCACATTGTGCCACTACATATTGAAAGTATTTGTATTTGCTAGCCGATACCTAGTATTCACAAACCATTATCTACCACCCCGACCATTTGTGACTCGTGTTATGAGTTGTCAAAGTTTACCACACTTTGTGACATTATTTGCTCATGGTCGGTGACATATGCCTACTTTGGTTGGTCACCGTGCATGGTCACCATACCGTGCCACAACGTATTGAAGCCCCTTGTGCTTGCTATGTGATACCTGGTGTTCCCAAATCATTGTTTCCCCCTCTGACCATTTGTAACTCGTATTATGAGTTGTAAACGTTAACCACACACAGCGGATTTCTTTGGTCAAAGGCAGTACATATGCCTACTTTGGTCAGACATTGTGCATGGTATCCACACCGTGCTACTACTGACTGAAAGGCATTGTACTTGGCACTTGAGAACCGAAATTCCCATAGCATTGTTTCCTCTCATGAACGTTTGTGACTCGTGTTATGGTTGGTCAATGTTGACCACCCATATTGAAATTCTCTGGTCACGGTTAGTGACATATGCCTAGTTTGGTTGTTTGGTGTGCATATAAGCCACACCGTGCCACTGCGTATTGAAGTTCTTTGTCCTTGCTAGTCAATACATAGGCTTCCCAAATGATTGTCTCTCCCTCTGACCATTTGTGACTCGTGTTACGAGTTGTCAATGTTGACCAGACAGTGGACTTATTCGTTCGTAGTCAGTGACATATGCATCCTTTGGTTGGTCACTGTGCATGCTAGCCATACCGTGCCACTGCTTGTTGAAGTTATTTGTACTTGCTAGTTGATAACTGATGTTCTCAACCGATTGTTTTTTCCTCTGACAAGTTGTGACTGGTGTTATGCGTTCTCAATGTTGACCACATGAAGTGATATTCGTTCGTCATGGTCAGTGACATATGCATACTTTGGTTGGTCACTGTGCATTTAAGCCACATTGTGCCACTACACAATGAAGGTATTTGTACTTGCTAGTCGATAACTAGTATTCACAAACCATTACCTTCCACCCTGACCATTTGTGAGTCGTGTTGTGAGTTGTCAAAGTTTACCACACTTAATGACATTATTTGCTCATGGTCAGTGACATATGCCTACTTTGGTTGGTCATCATGCATGGTCTCCACACCGTGCCACAACGTATTGAAGCCCCTTGTGCTTGCTATGTGATACATGGTGTTCCCAAACCATTGTTCCCCCCTCTGACCAATTGTGACTCGTATTATTAGTTGTAAACGTTGACCACACACAGCGGATTTCTTTGGTCAAAGGCAGTACATATGCCTACTTTGGTCGGTCATTGTGTATGGTAGCCACACCGTGCTACTAGTGACTGAAATTTGTTGTACTTGGTAGTTGAGAACCGATATTCCCATAGCATTGTTTCATGTCCTGACCGTTTGTGACTCGTGTTATGGTTGGTCAACGTTGACCACCCATATTGAAATTCTCTGGTCATGATCAGTGACGTATGCCTAGTTTGGTTGTTTGGTGTGCATATTAGCCACACCGTGCCACTATGTATTGAAGTTCTTTGTCCTTTCTTGTCAATACATAGGCTTTCCAACCCATTGTCTCTCCCTCTGACCATTTGTGACTCGTATTATGAGTTGTCAACATTGACCACACACAGCGGATTTCTTTGGTCAAAGGCAGTACATATGCCTACTTTGGTCGGTCATTGTGTATGGTAGCCACACCGTGCTACTAGTGACTGAAATTTGTTGTACTTGGTAGTTGAGAACCGATATTCCCATAGCATTGTTTCATGTCCTGACCGTTTGTGACTCGTGTTATGGTTGGTCAACGTTGACCACCCATATTGAAATTCTCTGGTCATGATCAGTGACGTATGCCTAGTTTGGTTGTTTGGTGTGCATATTAGCCACACCGTGCCACTATGTATTGAAGTTCTTTGTCCTTTCTTGTCAATACATAGGCTTTCCAACCCATTGTCTCTCCCTCTGACCATTTTTGACTCGTGTTATGAGTTGTCAATGTTGACCACACATAGTGGACGTATTCGGCCGTAGTCAGTGAGGTATGCATCCTTTGGTTGGTCACTGTGCATGCTAGCCATACCGTGCCACTGCTTGTTGAAGTTCTTTGTACTTGCTAGTTGATAACTAGTGTTCCCAACCTATTGTTTTCCCCCCTGACCATTTGTGACTCGTGTTATGCGTTTTCAACGTTGACCACATGAAGTTTAATTTGTTCGTCATGGTCAGTGACATATGCATACATTGGTTGGTCACTGTGATTTGAAGCCACATTGTGCCACTACATATTGAAGGTATTTTTACTTGCTAGTAGATAACTATTATTCCCAAACCATTACCTTCCACCCTGACCATTTGTGACTCGTGTTGGGAGTTGTCAAAGTTAACCACACTTAGTGACATTATTTGGTCATGGTCAGTGACATATGCCTACATTGGTTGGTCATCGTGCATGGCCTCTACACCGTGCCACAACGTATTGAAGCCCCTTGTGCGTGCTATGTGATACTTGGTGTTCCCAAACCATTTTTCACCCCTCTGAATCATTTTTGACTCGTATTATGAGTTGGCAACGTTTACCACACAGCGGATTTCTTTGGTCAAAGGCAGTACATATGCCTCCTTTGGTTGGTCATTGTGCATGGTAGCCACACCGTGCTACTACTGACTGAAGGTCGTTGTACTTGGTAGTTGAGAACCGATATTCTCATAGCATTGTTTCCTCTCCTAACCGTTTGTGACTCGTGTTATGGTTTGTCACCGTTGACCACCCATATTGAAATTCTGTGGTCATGATCAGTGACATATGCCTAGTTTGATAGTTTGGTGTGCATATTAGCCACACCGTGCCACTACCTATTGAATCTCTTTTTCCTTTCTAGCCCATACATAGGCTTCCAAAACCATAATCTCTCCCTCTGACCATTTGTGACTCGTGTTATTAGTTGTCAATCTTGACCACACATAGTAGACTTATTCGGTCGTAGTCAGTGACGTATGCATCCTCTGATTGGTCACTGTGCACGCTAGCCATACCGTGCCACTACTTGTTGAAGGTCTTTGTACTTGAAAGTTGATAACTAGTGTTCCCAACCCATCGTTTTCCCCTCTGACCATTTGTGACCCGTGTTATGCGTTTTCAACGTTGACCACATGAAGTGAAAATTTCTGGTCATGGTTAGTGACATATGCATAATTTGGTTGGTCACTGTGCATTGAAGCCACATTGTGCCACTGCATATTGAAGGTATTTGTACTTGCTAGTCAATAACTAGTATGCACAAACCATTATCTTCCACCCTGACCATCTGTGACTCGTGGTATGAGTTGTCAAAGTTTACCACACTTTGTGACATTATTTGCTCAAGGTTAGTGACATATGCCTACTTTGGTTGGTCATCGTGCATGGTCTCCACACCGTGCCACAACGTATTGAAGCCCCTTATACTTGCTATTTGATACTTGGTGTTCCCAAACCATTGTTTCCCCCTCTGACCATTTGTGACTCGTATTATGAGTTGTCAACATTGACCACACACAGCGGATTTCTTTGGTCAAAGGCAGTACATATGCCTACTTTGGTCGGTCATTGTGCATGGTAGCCATACCGTGCTACTACTGACAGAAGGTCTTTGTACTTGGTAGTTGAGAACCGATGTTCCCATAGCATTGTTTCCTGTCCTGACCGTTTGTGACTCGTGTTATGGTTGGTCAACGTTGACCACCCATATTGAAATTCGCTGGTCATTATCAGTGACATATGCATGTTTTGGTTGTTTGGTGTGCATATTAGCCACACCGTGCCACTGCGTATTGATTTTTTTTGTCCTTTCTAGTCAATACATAGGCTTCCCAAACAATTGTCTCTCTCTCTAACCATTTGTGACTCGTGTTATGAGTTTTCAGTGTTGACCACACATAGTGGATGTATTCGGTCGTAGTCAGTGACGTATGCATCCTTTGGTTGGTGAGTGTGCACGATAGCCATACCGTGCCACTGCTTGTTGAAGTTCTTTGTACTCGCTAGTTGATAACTAGTGTTCCCAACCCATTGTTTTCCCCTCTAACCATTTGTGACTCGTGTTGTGCGTTTTCAACGTTGACCACATGAAGTGAAATTTGTTGGTCATGGTTAGTCACATATGCATACTTTGGTTGGTCACTGTGCATTGAAGCCACATTGTGCCACTACATATTGAAGGTATTTGTACTTGCTAGTCAATAACTAGTATGCACAAACCATTATCTTCCACCCTGACCATTTGTTACTCGTGTTATGAGTTGTCAGATTTTACCACACTTAGTGACATTATTTGCTCATGGTCAGTGACATATGCCTACTTTGGTTGGTCATCATGAATGGTCTCCACACCGTGCCACAACGTATTGAAGCCCCTTGTGCTTGCTATGTGATACTTGGTGTTGCCAAACCATTGTTTCCCCCTCTGACCATTTGTGACTCGTATTATGAGTTGTAAACGTTGACCACACAGAGCGGATTTCTTTGGTCAAAGGCAATACATATGCCTACTTTGTTCAGTCATTGTGCATGGTAGCCACACCATGCTACTACTGACTGAAGGTCGTTGTACTTGGTAGTTGAGAACCGATATTCCCATAGCATTGTTTCCTGTCCTGACCGTTTTTGACTCGTGTTATGGTTGGTCAACGTTGACCACCCATATTGAAATTCTCTGGTCATGATCAGTGACATATGCCTAGTTTGATTGTTTGGTGTGCATATTAGTCACACCGTGCCAATACGTATTGAAGCTCTTTTTCCTTTTTAGCCAATACATAGGCTTCCCAAACCATTGTCTCTCCCTCTGACCATTTGTGACTCGTGTTACGAGTTGTCAATGTTGACCACACAAAGTAGACTTATTCGGTCGTAATCAGTGACGTATGTATCCTTTGGTTGGTCACTGTGCACGCTAGCCATACCGTGCCACTGCTTGGTGAAGGTATTTGTACTTGCTAGTTGATAACTAGTGTTCCCAACCCATCGTTTTCCCCTCTGACCATTTGTGACTCGTGTTATGCGTTTTCAACGTTGACCACATGAAGTGAAATTTTTTGGTCATGGTTAGTGACATATGCATACTTTGGTTGGTCACTGTGCATTGAAGCCACTTTGTGCCACTACATATTAAATGTATTGTACTTGCTAGTTGATAACTAGTATGCACAAACCATTATCTTCCACCCTGACCATTTGTGACTCGTGTTATGAGTTGTCAAAGTTTACCACACTTTGTGACATTATTTGCTCATGGTCAGTAACATATGCCTACTTTGGTTGGTCATCGTGCATGGTCTTTACACCGTGCCACAACGTATTGAAGTCCCTTGTGCTTTCTATTTGATACTTGGTGTTCCCAAACCATTGTTTCCCCGTCTGACCATTTGTGACTCGTATTATGAGTTGTCAACATTGACCACACACAGCGGATTTGTCTGGTCAAAGGCAGTACATATGCCTATTTTGGTCAATCAATGTGCATGGTAGCCACACCGTACAACTATTGACTGAAGGTCGTTATACTTGGTAGTTGAGAACCGATATTCCCATAGAATTGTTTCATGTCCTAACCATTTGTGAGTTGTGTTATGGTTGGTCAACGTAGAACATCCATATTGATATTCTCTGGTCATGATCAGTGACATATGCCTAGTTTGGTTGTTTGGTGTGCATATTAGCCACACCGTGCTACTGCGTATTGAATTTGTTTGTCCTTTCTAGTCAACACATAGGCTTCCCAAATCATTGTCTCTCCCTCTGACCATTTGTGACTCGTGTTATGAGATGTCAATGTTGACCACACATAGTGGACTTATTCAGTTGTAGTCAGTGACATATGCATCCTTTGGTTGGTCACTGTGCTCGCTAGCCATACCCTGCCAGTGCTTGTTGAAGGTCTTTGTACTTGCTAGTGTAAAACTGATGTTCCAAACCCATTGTTTTCCCCTCTGACCATTTGTGACTCGTGTTATGCGTTTTCAACGTTGACCACATGAAGTGAAATTATTTCGTCATGGTCAGTGACATATGCATACTTTGGTTGGTCACTGTGCATTGAAGCCACATTGTGCCACTACATATTGAAGGTATTTCTACTTGCTAGTCGATAAATAGTATTAAAAAACCATTACCTTTCACCCTGACCATTTGTGAGTCGTGTTGTGAGTTGTCCAAGTTTACCACACTTAGTGACATTACTTGGTCATGGTCAGTGACATGTGCCTAAGTTGGTTGGTCATCGTGCATGGTCTCCACACCGTGCCACAACGTATTGAAGCACCTTTTGCTTGCTATGTTATACATGGTGTTCCCAACCCATTGTTTCCCCCTCTGACCATTTGTGACTCGTATTATGAGTTGTACACGTTGACCACACACAGCGGATTTCTTTGGTCAAAGGCAGTACATATGCCTACTTTGGTCGGACATTGTGCATGGTAGCCACACCGTGCTACTACTGACTGAAATCTGTTGTACCTGGTAGCTGAGAACCGATATTCCCATAGCATTAATTCCTGTCCTGACCGTTTGTGACTCGTGTTATGGTTGGTCAACGTTGACCACCCATATTGAAATTCTCTGGTCATGATCAGTGACATATGCCTAGTTTGGTTGTTTGGTGTGCATATTAGCCACACCGTGCCACTATGTATTGAAGTTATTTGTCCTTTCTAGTCAATGCATAGGCTTCCCAAACCATTGTCTCTCCCTCCGACCATTTGTGATTCGTGTTATGAGCTGTCAATGTTGACCACACAGAGTGGACGTATTCGGTCCTAGTCAGTGACGTATGCATCCTTTGGTTGGTCAGTGTGCACGCTAGCCATACTGTGCCACTGCTTGTTAAAGTTATTTGTACTCGCTAGTTGATAACTAGTGTTCCCAACCCACTGTTTTCCCCTCTGACAATTTGTGACTCGTGTTATGCGTTTTCAACGTTTACCACATGAAGTGAAAATTGTTGGTCATGGTTAGTGACATATCCATACTTTGGTTGGTCACTGTGCATTGAAGCCGCATTGTGCCACTACATATTGAAGGTATTTGTACTTGCTACCCGATACCTAGTATTCACGAACCATTATCTACCACCCTGACTGTTTGTGACTCGTGTTATGAGTTGTCAAAGATTACCACACTTAGTGACATTATTTGGGCACAGTCAGTGACATATGCTTACTTTGGTTGGTCATCGTGCATGGTCTCCACACTGTGCCACAACGTATTGAAGTCCCTTGTGCTTGCTATGTTATACATGGTGTTCCCAAACCATTGTTTCCCCCTCTAGCCATTTGTGACTCGTATTATGAGTTGTAAACGTTGACCACACACATCGGATTTCTTTGGTCAAAGGAAGTACATATGCCTACTTTGGTCGGACATTGTGCATGGTAGCCACACCGTGCTACTACTGACTGAAAGTCGTTGTACTTGGTAGTTGAGAACCGATATTCCCATAGCATTGTTTCCTGCCCTGACCGTTTGTGACTCGTGTTATGCTTGGTCAACGTTGACCACCCATATTGAAATTATCTGGTCATGATCAGTGACATATGCTTAGTTTGGTTGTTTGGTGTGCATATTAGCCACACCGTGCCACTACGTATTGATGTTCTTTGTCCTTTCTAGTGAATACATAGGCTTCCCAAACCATTGTTTCTCCCTCTGACCATTTGTGACTCGTGTTATGAGTTGTCAATGTTGACCACACATAGTGGACGTATTTGGTCGTAGTCAGTGACGTATGCATCCTTTGGTTGGTCAGTGTGCACGCTAGCCATACCGTGCCACTGCTTGTTGAAGTAATTTGTTCTCCCTAGTTGATAACTAGTGTTCCCAACCCATTGTTTTCCCCTCTGAACATTTATGACTCGTGTTATGCGTTCTCAACGTTTACCACATGAAGTGAAAATTGTTGGTCATGGTTAGTGACATATGCATACTTTGGTTGGTCACTGTGCATTGAAGCCACATTGTGCCACTACATATTGAAGGTATTTGTACTTGCTAGCCAACACCTAGTATTCACGAACCATTATCTACTACCCTGACCATTTGTGACTCGTGTTATGAGTTGTCAAAGATTACCACACTTAGTGACATTATTTGGGCACGGTCAGTGACATATGCCTACTTTGGTTGGTCATCGTGCATGGTCTCCACACCGTGCCACAGCGTATTGAAGCCCCTTGTGCTTGCTATTTGATACTTGGTGTTCCCAAACCATTGTTTCCCCCTCTGACCATTTGTGACTCGTGTTATGAGTTGTCAAAGATTACCACACTTAGTGACATTATTTGGGCACGGTCAGTGACATATGCCTACTTTGGTTGGTCATCGTGCATGGTCTCCACACCGTGCCACAGCGTATTGAAGCCCCTTGTGCTTGCTATTTGATACTTGGTGTTCCCAAACCATTGTTTCCCCCTCTGACCATTTGTGACTCGTATTATGAGTTGGCAACGTGGACCACACAGCCGATTTCTTTGGTCAAAGGCAGTACATATGCCTACTTTGGTCGGTCATTGAGCATGGTAGTCACACCGTGCTAGTACTGACTGAAGGTTGTTGTACTTGGTAGTTGATAACCAATATTCCCTTAGCATTGTTTCCTCTCCTGACCGTTTGTGACTCGTGTTATGGTTGGTCAACATTGATCACCCATATTGAAATTCTGTGGTCATGATCAGTGACATATGCCTAGTTTGGTTGTTTGGTATGCATATTAGCCACACCGTGCCACTACGTATTGAAGTTCTTCATCCTGTCTAGTCAATACATATTCTTTTTAAGCCATTGTCTATCCCTCTGACCATTTGTGACTCGTGTTATGAGTTGTCAATGTTGACCACACATAGTGGACTTATTCGGTCATAGTAAGTTACGTATGCATCCTTTGGCTGGTCACTGTGCACACTAGCCATACCGTGCCACTGCTTATTGAAGGTTTTTTGTACTTGCTAGCTGATAACTAGTGTTCCCAACCCATTTTTTTCCCTTGTGACCATTTGTGACTCATATTATGCATTTTGAACGTTGACCAGATGAAGTGAAATTTGTTGGTCATGGTTAGTGACATATGCATACTTTTGTTGGTCACTGTGCATTGAAGCCGCATTGTGCCACTACATGTTTGTAATTGCTACTCAACAACTAGTATGCACAACCCATTCTCTTCCACCATGACCACTTGTGACTCGTGTTATGAGTAGTCAAAGTTTACAACACCTAGTGACATTATTTGCTCGTGGTCAGTGACATATGCCTACTTTGGTTTGTCATCATGCATGTTTTACACACCGTGCCAGAACGTATTGATGCCCCTTGTGCTTGCTATGTGATACTTGGTGTTCCCAAACCATTGTTTCCCCCTCTGACCATATGTGACTCGTATTATGAGTTGTAAACGTTGACCAGACAGAGTGGATTTCTTTGGTCAAAGGTAGTACATATGCCTACTTTGGTCGGTCATTGTGCATGGTAGCCACACCGTGCTACTACTGACTGAAGTTCGTTGTACTTGGTATTTGAGAACCGATATTCCCATAGCCTTGTTTCCTGTCATGACCGTTTGTGACTCGTGTTATGGTTGGTCAACGTTGACCAACCATATTGAAATTCTCTCTTCATGATCAGTGACATATGCCTAGTTTGGTTGTTTGGTGTGCATATTAGCCACACCGTGCCACTGCGTATTGAAGTTGTTTGTCCTTTCAAGTCAATACATAGGCTTCCCAAATCATTGTCTCTCCCTCTGACCATTTGTGACTCGCGTTATGAGTTGTCAATGTTGACCACACGTAGTGGACTTATTCGGTCGTAGTCAATGACGTATGCATCCTTTGTTTGGTCACTGTGCTCGCTAGCCATACCGTGCCACTGCTTGTTGAAGGTCTTTGTACTTGCTAGTCTATAACTGATGTTCCAAACCCATTGTTTTCCCCTCTGACCATATGTGACTCGTGTGATGCGTTTTCAACGTTGACCACATGAAGTGAAATTCTTTCGTCATGGTCAGTGACATATGCATACTTTGGTTGGTCACTATGCATTGAAGCCACATTGTGCCACTACATATTGAAGGTATTTGTACTTACTAGTCGATAACTAGTATTCACAAACCATTACCTTCCACCCTGACCATTTGTGAGTCGTGTTGTGAGTTGTCAAAGTTTACCACACTTAGTGACATTACTTGGTCATGGTCTGTGACATATGCCTACGTTGGTTGGTCATCGTGCATGGTCTCCACATTGTGCCACAACGTGTTGGAGCCCCTTGTGCTTGCTATGTTATACATCGTGTTCCCAAACCATTGTTTCCCCCTCTAACCATTTGTGAATCGTATTATGAGTTGTAAACGTTGACCACACACAGCGGATTTCTTTGGTCAAAGGTAGTACATATGCCTACTTTGGTCGGACATTGTGCATGGTAGCCACACGGTGCTACTACTGACTAAAAGTTGTTGTACTTGGTACTTGAGAACCGATATTCCCATAGCATTGTTTCCTGTCCTGACCGTTTGTGACTCGTGTTATGGTTGGTCAACATCGACCACCCATATTGAAATTCTCTGGTCATGATCAGTGACATATGCCTAGTTTGGTTGTTTGGTGTGCATATTAGCCACACCGTGCCACTATGTATTGAAGTTCTTTGTCCTTTCTAGTCGATACATAGGTTTCCCAAACCATTTTCTATCCCTCTGACCATTTGTGACTAGTGTTATGAGTTGTCAATGTTGACCACACATAGTGGACGTATTCGGTCTTAGTCAGTGATGTATGCATCCTTTCGTTGATCAGTGTGCACGCTAGCCATGCCGTGCCACTGCTTGTTGAAGTTTTATGTACTCGCTAGTTGATAACTAGTGTTCACATAGCATTGTTTCCTCTCTTGACCGTTTGTGACTCGTGTTATGGTTGGTCAACATTGACCACCCATATTGAAATTCTGTGGTCATGATAAGTGACATATGCCTAGTTTGGTTGTTTGGTGTGCATATTAGCCACACTGTGCCACTAATTATTGAAGTTCTTTGTCCTGTCTAGTCAATACATATGCTTTTTAAACCATTGTCTCTCCCTCTGACCATTTGTGACTCGTCTTATGAATTGTAAATGTTGACCACACATAGTGGACTTATTCGGTCGTAGTCAGTGACGTATGCATCCTTTGGTTGGTCACTGTGCACGCTAGCCATACCGTGCCACTGCTTATTGAAGGTTTTTTGTTCTTGCTAGCTGATACTTAGTGTTCCCAACCCATTGTTTTCCCCTCTGACCATTTTTTAGTCATGTTATGCGTTTTCAACTTTGACCAGATGAAGGGAAATTTGTTGGTCATGTTTAGTGACATATGCATACTTTTGTTGGTCACTGTGCATTGAAGCCACATTGTGCCACTACATATTGAAGGTATTTGTACTTGCTAGTCAATAACTAGTATGCACAAACCATTCTCTTCCACCCTGACCATTTGTGACTCGTGTTATGAGTTGTCAAAGTTTACAACACTTAGTGACATTATTTGCTCATGGTCAGTGACATATGCCTACTTTGGTTTGTCATCATGCATGGTTTACACACCGTGCCACAACTTATTGAAGCCCCTTGTGCTTGCTATGTGGTACTCGGTGTTCCCAACCCATTGTTTCCCCCTCTGACCATATGTGACTCGAATTATGAGTTGTAAACGTTGAGCACACAGAGTGGATTTCGTTGGTCAAAGGTAGTACATATGCCTACTTTGGTCGGTCATCGTGCATGGTAGCCACATTGTTACTACCGACTGAACGTCATTGTACTTGGTAGTTGAGAACCGATATTCCCATAGCCTTGTTTCCTGTTGTGACCGTTTGTGACTCGTGTTATGGTTGGTCAACGTTGACCACCCATATTGAAAATCTCTGGTCATGATCAGTGACATATGCCTAGTTTGGTTGTTTGGTGTGCATATTAGCCACACCGTGCCACTGGATATTGAAGTAGTTTGTCCTTTCTAGTCAATACATAGGCTTCCCAAATCATTGTCTCTCCCTCTGACCATTTGTGACTCGTGTTATGAGTTGTCAATGTTGACCACACATAGTGGACATATTCGGTCGTAGTCAGTGACGTATGCATCCTTTGGTTGGTCACTGTGCACACTAGCCATACCGTACCACCGCTTGTTCAAGGTCTTTGTACTTGCTATTCTATAACTGATGTTCCAAACCCATTGTTTTCCCCTCTGACCATTTGTGACTCGTGTGATGCGTTTTCAACGTTGACCACATGAAGTGAAATTCTTTCGTCATGTTCAGTGTCACATGCATACTTTGGTTGGTCACCGTGCAGTGAAGCCACATTGTGCCACTACATGTTGGAGGTATTTGTACTTTCTAGTCGATAACAAGTATTCACAAACCACTACCTTCCACCCTGACCATTTGTGAGTCGTGTTGTGAGTTGTCAAAGTTTACCACACTTAGTGACATTACTTGGTCATTTTCAGTGACATATTCCTACTTTGGTTGGTCATCATGCATGATCTCCACACCGTGCCACAACGTATTGAAGCTCCTTGTGCTTGCTATGTTGTACATGGTGTTCCCAAACCATTGTTTCCCCTTTTGACCATTTGTGACTCGTATTATGAGCTGTAAACGTTGACTACACACAGCGGATTTCTTTGGTCAAAGGCGGTACATATGCCTACGTTGGTTGGACATTGTGCATGGTCGCCACACCGTGGTAGTACTGACTGAAAGTCATTGTACTTGGTACTTGAGAACCGATATTCCCATAGCATTGTTTATTGTCTTGACTGTTTGTGACTCGTGTTATGGTTGGTCAACGTTGACCACCCATATTGAAATTATCTGGTCATGACCAGTGTGTCAGAAATGAAGCCTTGACAAGAAAGGAAAATACTTAGGATCGCTCTCAATAACGTTTCAAGTCCACCGACTGAGCCACCTTGACTAACGGTTCTCGAGTCACACGACCCTTCGGACCCGTCAGTCAAGTTATCCCCTCATAAAGTGACACCTGTCACCCACGTCCGGCTAATGGAAAGAAGCCGTTGCCCTGCTCGTTTGTCCTGTGCTGTCCTTTTATACCGAGGATGTTCATTCCCTCGAGTTAACCAACACAGTTCTGCTCATCCTATTCCCCTTTGGTTCCGTGGCTTCGCCGCCGTGTCTTCGCTCTGCCCATCCCTTGCACTTTCTGTCTTCGCCAACTCTCAACGCTTCGCTCCGTAACTCTCGCTCCGTCGCTCAGCTCTCACACTCCGCCAGCACTCTCTCTCACGGCAACGTGTCTACCTGCGCTACCTTGCATCTCAGCCCTCATGTACCCCCGCGAGTAACTCCTCGAATCGCTCTCGCTCACGTCACTCTACTGACGTACATCTGCATGCTCCGATGCTTCTGCTTGCTTTTGCTACTGCTGTTCTCGCATCTGCATTCTTCTGACATGGTATCAGAGCTTCAGGCAAACAGTACCTGGAGTCCCGTGACCGTGTCATCGCTCTGCCGTCATCCCTACATTGTTGCCTCGACTCACATTCTCCTGGTGCTGATACCGCCATCTCGCGCCTTGCCGCTTCGTCCTCAGCTGACATCAGGAGCTCCGCCTGACGAGTTCTCCACACTGAAAGAAACGTCCTGTCATCCCGAGGAGGCCTTGTGCCCATTTCCGCGCCCGTGGCTAACTACTGGTGACGAGTCGCCCACATCAGCCGCAAGCAACTCTCGAGCCGCCGCTTGCCGTCAACTACCAAGAAGCTTCCTTCTGTCCGTCATTCGCTGCCCTTTCATCACAACTGCTCCACTGGCATCTCTTCTCGATCATTCTGCCTCAACAGCCTCATCTGCTTCTTCCTCGCTGACATCCTATATCCGCCTGCGTCCATCATCCCGAGTCGCCTTCTCGCCTCGCCTCCTCGCCTTGTCAGCAGCTACAGCCAAAACTGCCGCTGTCAGGATATCGAACACCACCAGTCTTCCTGCTCCCATTCAGAGCCAACTAGGGCACAAGCCGTCACTCTTCTGGCATCAGAAGCCTAGTATCCGTGCCCGCTACCTGACTGCCTCTGTCACAATCAACTCCTTACTGCTGTCAGGATATCGGACACCACCAGTCTTCCTGCTCCCACTTCCGAGCCAACTGGGGAACAAGCCGTCACTCTCCTGAATGCAGAAGGATTAGCTACGACTTTCTGCTTCCACCTGCCGCACCGCGTCTCATCTCCGCTCTCTCTGCTCGCGCCGCCCTCTGCCTCTCGTCTTCCCATCATCTTCAGCCCTCGGTCTTCGTCTTCAGCTGCCTCCATCATTCCTCCTCCTCCTCACGCCAGTCCTCTCAGCTTCATCAGCCGCCCGTTTCTTCCTCATCTCTGTCTCGCTGTCTTCAACATCATCCTCGTCGCCTCCGCATCATCTCCTCCTCATCATCAGCATCCTCCGCGCCGCCATCCATCATCAGCATCAGCATCATCAGCATCGCTTTATCGCGCACGTAGTTCCGCCCCTGTGCCCACTCATCAAATCAACCGCTTCCTTCTCTTCCGAACTCGCTTCCATCTTGGCACAAGGATCCGCCCGGTCGCATCGCCCATTCCGTGACGACCTACACCCAAGCCGAAAACATCCGCAGCGCATGTGGTTCCGCCCCTGCGCCCACTCATCCATCAATGGTCTCCTCCTCTTCAACATCAGCTTGGCACAAGGATCCGCCCGGTCGTATCGCATTTTCCGCGAGGACCTGCACCCACGCCATAACTTCGCAGCGCACGTGGTTTTGCCCCTGCGCCCACTCATCCATCAATCGCTTCCTCGGCTCTCGCAAATCGTTCTTGGCCCGGCACAAGGATCCGCTCGGTCGCATCGCTCGAGTTGCGACGACCCGCGCCCACGCCAAAACTTCCATCAGTGTAGGAGGTTCGCCCCTGCGCCCACTCTATCATCATCAGCCTCAGATTTATCAGCAATCATCAGCATCTGCAATGGCATAAGGATTCGCTCGGTCGTATCGCTCGAGTTGCGACGACCCGCTCCCACGCGGAAACTCCCATCAACGCATGTGGTTTCACCCCTTGCGGCCACTCATTTCATCTGCTGTCCTTACTTTTCTCTGCTCCGCTCCTCATACAGTACAACAGTCCGTCTTGTCACATCACCATCACGTCTCCGACTGACTGGCCTCACCTCGATGCTCCTCTCCTTCTCTTGTCATCAATTGTCAACACTTCTCCATGGAAGAAGAACGACGCACCATTCTGCTGTACAATGAAGTCGGCTCCCTCACTGACAACATTTCTCCACTTTGCTTTGCACCAGATGGGAGTCACAACTTCAATTGATGGCGTCGCCAACTGCGGCGTGAAATCGCCACACTGGACATATACAACTACAATCTCCTTGATGTGCTGCGAAATGTTGGAAGCAGAGAAGCTCGCAGAACTGCACGTGGAAGAAGGGGGTACGGCATTGCCCAAGCCCAACTGCGAGGACTTCTCTACAAAAGCACTTACGATGAATTCCACCCCATCATTGCAGAGCATCGTCATCAGGCTGTCTTCCGGACCATACAAGCTCTCGGGGAGTACTGCTCAAAGAGAGGAGCTGAACCCCCTGACCCTCATCCGGCTGCCCTTGACCCTCCCCCATATAGTGAACTTCTGGGGAAACGACGATTCCAGCTGCAACCGTTAATCAGAGATCACAGGAGAATGGAGGAAGAATCCGAACTTCGAGCCATCGAAGAACAGCCTCATCCTCCCCAATCTCCCACATCCCCTAATGGGGTGGAATACTGGGAGCGCCACTACCCCTGATCTTCCTCTGCTCCCTTACCTCTTGTCAAGCTTGAAGGGGGGTGTCAGAAACGAAGCCTTGACAAGAAAGGAAAATACTTAAGCTCGCTCTCAATAACGGTTCAAGTCCACCGACTGAGCCACCTTGACTAACGGTTCTCGAGTCAGGCGACCGTTCGGACCCATCAGTCAAGTTATCCCCTAATAAAGTGACACCTCTCACCCATTTCCGACTAGTGGAAAGAAGCCGTTGCCCTGCTCATTTGTCCTGTTCTGTCCTTAGATACCGAGGATGTTCATTCCCTTGAGTTAACCCGAACAGTTCTTCTCATCCTGTTTCCCTTTGGTTCCGTGGCTTCACCGCCGTGTCTTCGCTCTGCCCGTCCCTCACACTTTCTGTCTTTGCCAACTCTCAACGCTTCGCTCCGTCACTCTCGCTCCTTCGCTTGGCTCTCACACTCCGCCAGCACTCTCTCTCACGTCAACCTGTCTACCTGCGCTACCTCGCATCTCAGCCCTCATCTGTCCCCGTGACTAATTCCTCGAACCGCTCTCGCTCACGTCACTCTGCTGACGTACATCTGCATGTTCCGATGTTTCTGCTTGCTTCTGCTACTGCTGTTCTTGTATCTGCATCCTTCTGACACAGTGACATATGCCTAGTTTGGTTGTTTGGTGTGCATATTAGCCACACCGTGCCACTACGTATTGAAGTTCTTTGTCCTTTCTAGTCAATACATAGGCTTCCCAAACCATTGTCTCTCCCTCTGACCATTTGTGACTCGTGTTATGAGTTGTCAATGTTGACCACACATAGTGGACTTATTCGGTCGTAGTCAGTGACGTATGCATCCTTTGGTTGGTCACTGTGCACGCTAGCCATACCGTGCCACTGCTTGTTGAAGGTCTTTGTACTTGCTAGTTGATAACTAGTGTTCCCAANTGGTCATGATCAGTGACATATGCCTAGTTTGGTTGTTTGGTGTGCATATTAGCCACACCGTGCCACTACGTATTGAAGTTCTTTGTCCTTTCTAGTCAATACATAGGCTTCCCAAACCATTGTCTCTCCCTCTGACCATTTGTGACTCGTGTTATGAGTTGTCAATGTTGACCAGACATAGTGGACGTATTCGGTCGTAGTCAGTGACGTATGCATCCTTTGGTTGGTCAGTGTACACACTAGCCATACCGTGCCACTGCTTGTTGAAGTTATTTGTACTTGCTAGTTGATAACTAGTGTTCCCAGCCCATTGTTTTCCCCTCTGACCATTTGTGACTCATGTTATGCGTTTTCAACGTTGACCACATGAAGTGAAATTTGTTGGTCATGGTAAGTGACATATGCATACTTTGGTTGGTCACTGTGCATTGAAGCCACATAATGCCATTACATATTGAAGGTATTTGTACTTGCTAGCTGATACCTAGTATTCACTAACCATTATCTACCACCCTGACCATTTGTGACTCGTGTTATGAGTTGTCCAAGATTACCACACTTAGTGACATTATTTGGGCACGGTCAGTGACATATGCCTACTTTGGTTGGTCATTGTGCATGGTCTCCACACCGTGCCACAGCATATTGAAGCCCCTTGTGCTTGCTATTTGATACTTGGTGTTCCCAAACCATTGTTTCCCCATCTAACCATTTGTGACTCGTATTATGAGTTGTCAACGTTGACCACACAGCAGATTTCTTTGGTCAAAAGCAGTACATATGCCTACTTTGGTTGGTCATTGTGCATGGTAGTCACACCGTGCTACTACTTACTGAAGGTCGTTGTACTTGGTAGTTGAGAACCGATATTCCCATAGCACTGTTTCCTCTCCTAACCGTTTGTGACTCGTGTCATGGTTGGTCAACATTGACCACCCATATTGAAATTCTGTGGTCATGATCAGTGACAAATGCCTGGTTTGGTTGTTTGGTGTGCATATAAGCCACACCGGGCCACTACGTACTGAAGTTCGTTTTCTTGTCTAGTCAATACATATGATTTTCAAAACATTGTCTCTCCCTCTGACCATTTGTGACTCGTGTTATGGGTTGTCAATGTTGACCACACAAAGTGTACTTATTCGGTCGTAGTCAGTGACGTGTGCGTCCTTTGGTTGGTCACTGTACAGGCTATCCATACCGTGCCACTGCTTATTGAAGGTCTTTGTACTTGCTAGTTGATAACTAGTGTTCCCAATCCATTGTTTTCACCTCTGACTATTTGTGACTCATGTTATGCGTTTTCAACGTTGACCAGATGAAGTGAAATTTATTGGTCATGGTTAGTGACATATGCATACTTTCGTTGGTCACTGTGCATTGAAGCCACATTGTGCCAGTACATATTGAAGGTATTTGTACTTGCTAGTCAATAACTAGTATGCACAATCCATTCTCTTCCACCCTGACCATTTGTGACTCGTGTTATGAGTTGTCAAAGTTTACAACACTTAGTGACATTATTTGCTCATGGTCAGTGACATATGCCTACTATGGTTTGTCATCGTGCATGGTTTACACACCGTGCCACAACGTATTGAAGCCCCTTGTGCTTGCTATGTGATACTTGGTGTTCCCAAACCATTGTTTCCCCCTCTGACCATATGTGACTCGTATTATGAGTTGTAACGTTGACCACACAGAGCGGATTTGTTTGGTCAAAGGTAGTACATATGCCTACTTTGGTCGGTCATTGTGCATGGTAGCCACACTGTGCTACTACTGACTGAAGGTCGTTGTACTTGGTAGTTGATAAACGATATTCCCATAGCCTTGTTTCCTCTCCTGACCGTTTGTGACTCGTGCTATGGTTGGTCAACGTTGACCACCCATATTGAAATTCTCTGGTCATGATCAGTGACATATGCCTAGGTTGGTTGTTTGGTGTGCATATTAGCCTCACCGTGCCACTTCGAATTGATGTTCTTTGTTCTTTATAGACAACACATAGGCTTCCCAAACCATTGTCTCTCCCTCTGACCATTTGTGACTCATGTTATGAGTTGTCAATGTTGACCACACATAGTGGACTTATTCGGTCGTAGTCAGTGACGTATGCATCCTTTGGTTGGTCACTGTGCACGCTAGCCATACCCTGCCACTGTTTGTTGAAAGTCTTTGTACTTGATAGTTGATAACTAGTGTTCCCGACCCTTTGTTTTCCCCTCTGACCGTTTGTGACTCTTGTTATGTGTTTTCAACGTTGACCACATGAAGTGAAATTCTTTCGTCATGGTAAGTTACATATGCATACTTTGGTTGGTTACTGTGCATTGAAGCCACATTGTGCCACTACATATTGAAGGTATTTGTACTTGCCAGTCCAAACATAGTATTCACAAACCATTCTCTACCATCCTGACCATTTGTGACTCATGTTATGAGTTGTCAAAGTTTACCACACTTAGTGACATTATTTGGGCATGGTCAGTGACATATGCCTACTTTGGTTGGTCATCGTGCATGGTCTCCACACCGTGCCATAACGTATTGAAGCCCCTTATGCTTGCTATTTGATAGTTGGTGTTCCCAAACCATTGTTTCCCCCTCTGACCATTTGTGACTCGTATTATGAGTTGTCAACGTTGACCACACACAGCGGATTTTCTTGGTCAAAGGTAGTAAATATGCCTACTTTAGTCGGTCATTGTGCATGGCGATCACACCGTGCTACTACTGACTGAAGGTTGTTGTACTTGGTAGTTGAGAACCGATATTCCCATAGCACTGTTTCCTCTCGTGACCGTTTGTGACTCGTGTTATGGTTGGTCAACATTGACCATCCATATTGAAATTTAGTGGTCATGATCAGTGACATATGCCTAGTTTGGTTGTTTGGTGTGCATATTAGCGACACCGTGCCACTACGTATTGAAGTTCTTTGTCCTTTCTAGTAAATACATATGCTTCTTAAACCATTTTCTCTCCCTGTGACCATCTGTGACTCGTGTTATGAGTTGTCAATGTTGACCACACATAGTGGACTTATTCGGTCGTAGTCAGTGACGTATGCATCCTTTGGTTGGTCACTTTGCACGCTACCCACACCCTGCCACTGCTCATGGAAGGTCTTTGTACTTGCTAGTTGATAACTAGTGTTCCCAACCCATTGTTTTCCCCTCTGAACATTTCTGACTTGTGTTATGCGTTTTCAACGTTGACCACATGAAGTGAAATTTGTTGGTCATGGTTAGTGACACATGCATACTTTGGTTGGTCACTATGCATTGAAGCCACATTATGCCACTACATATTGAAGGTATTTGTACTTGCTAGTCAATAACTAGTATGCACAAACCATTATCTTCCTCCCTGACCATTTGTGACTCGTGTTATGAGTTGTCAAAGTTTACCACACTTAGTGACATTATTTGCTCATGGTCAGTGACATGCCTTTTTTGGTTGGTCATCGTGCATGGTCTTCACACCTTGCCACAACGTATTGAATCCCCTTGTGCTTGCTATGTTATACTTGGTGTTCCCAACCCATTGTTTCCCCCTCTGACCATTTGTGACTCGTATATGAGTTGTAAACATTGACCACACACAGCGGATTGCTTCGTCAGAGGCAGTACATATGCCTATTTTGGTCGGTCATCGTGCATGGTAGCCACACCGTGCTACTACTGACTGAAGGTCGTTGTACTTGGTAGTTGGTATCTAGTATTCCCAACCCATTGTTTCCCCCTCTGACAATTCGGGACCCATATTATGGGTTGTCAACGTTGACCACACATAGTAAACTTATTTGGTCATGGTAAGTGGCACATGCCTAATCTGGTTGGTCATTGTGCATGGTAGCCACACCGTTCCACTACTTGTTGAAAGTATCTGCACTTGCTAGTCAATAAATAGCAAACCGTTTCTCCCTTTGAGACCAGGTCGGTTTTTGTTGATTTGTTACGCGTAGGTGCCTTCACTGGAATACTCCCTCCCACCCCCNCCCCCCCCCCCTCCAGGTCGCGAGCCTATTGTATATTGCGCGTACGAGGATTCAAACCTAGGACATATCGCTCCAGAATCCAATTATATGAGCACTAAGCCAACTTGCATGGTGTTCATATGATGTCCAAATGACATTATAAGGGTTCCTATGGGTAAAGGGCATAAAATAAGGGGGTGTAAGATTAGAGGGTAGTTTTCAAAATTATGAATGATAACAAATTTAGTTTATTCATAGAAATTTGACGCAGACGAAATTTCGATTTTTTCAACTTCGATATTGAATAACCTCTCAACCATCCCTCCGATTGACCACCCGTACAAAGGAAAGTTGACAACACACAGTGAAACTCTTTTTATGATATTCAGTGATACAAGAATACTTTGGTTGCTCACTGTGTATGGTAGCCACACCGTGCCACCACTTATCGAACCTTTTTGTACTTGCTAGTCGATACCAAGTATTCCCAACCCATTGTTTCTCCCTCTGCCCATTGTTTACTTGTATTATGAGTTGTGAGCGTTGACCACACACGCTAAACTTCTTTGGTCATGAGTAGTGATGTATGCCTACTTGGGTAGGTCATTGTGCATGGTAGTCACACCGTGCTACTACTGACTAAAGGTCGTTGTACTTTGTAGTTGAGAACCGATATTCCCATAGCATTGTTTCCTCTCCTGACCGTTTGTGACTCGTGTTATGGTTGGTCAACGTTGACCACCCATATTGAAATTTTCTGGTCATGATCAGTGACATATGCCTAGTTTGGTTGTTTGGTGTGCATATAAGCCACACCATACCTGGGTATTGAATTTATTTGTCCTTTCTAGTCAATACATAGGCTTCCCAAATCATTGTCTCTCCCTCTGACCATTTGTGACTCGTGTTATAAGTTGTCAATGTTGACCACACATAGTGGACTTATTCGGTCGTAGTCAGTGACATATGCATCCTTTGGTTGGTCACTGTGCACGCTAGCCATACCGTGCCACTGCTTGTTGAGGGTATTTTTACTTGCTAGTTGATAACTAGTGTTCCTAACCCATTGTTTTCCCCTCTGACCATTTGTGACTCGTGTTATGCATTTTAAACGTTGACCACATGAAGTAACATTTGTTGGTCATGGTTAGTGACATATGCATACTTTGGTTGGTTACTGTGCATTGAAGCCACATTGTGCCACTTCATATTGAAGGTATTTGTACTTGCTAGTCGATACCTAGTATTCACAAACCCTTATCTACCACCCTGACCATTTGTGACTCGCGTTATGAGTTGTCAAAGTTTACCACACTTAGTGACATTATTTGGGCATGATCAGTGACATATGCCTACTTTGGTTGGTCATCGTGCATGGTCTCCACACCGTGCCACAGCGTATTGAAGCCCTTTGTGCTTGCTATGTGATACTTGGTGTTCCCAAACCATTGTGAGCCCTTGTGACCATTGGTGACTCGTATTATGAGTTGTAAACGTTGACCACACACAGCGGATTTCTTTGGTGAAAGGCGGTACATATGCATAATTTGGTCAATCATTGTGCATGGTAGACACACCGTGCTACTACTGAATGAAAGTCGTTGTACTTGGTACTTGAAAACCGATATTCCCATAGCATTGTTTCCTCTCCTGACCGTTTGTGACTCGTGTTATGGTTGGTCAACGTTGACCACCCATATTGAAATTCTCTGGTCATGATCAGTGACATATGCCTAGTTTGATTGTTTGGTGTGCATATAAGCCACACCGTGCCACTGCGTATTGAAGTTCTTTGTCCTTTCTAGTCAATACATAGGCTTCCCAAATCATTGTCTCTCCCTCTGACCATTTGTGACTCGTGTTATGATTTGTCAATGTTGACGACTCATAGTGGACTTATTCGGTCGTAGTCAGACACATGCATCCCTTGGTTGGTCAATGTGCACGCTAGCCATACCGTGGCACTGCTTGTTGAAGGTCTTTGTACTTGATAGTTGATGACTGATGTTCTCAACCCATTGTTTTCCCCTCTGACCATTTGTGACTCGTGTTATACGTTTTCAACGTTGACCACGTGAAGTGAAAGTTGTTGGTCATGGTTAGTGAAATATGCGTACTTTGGTTGGTCACTTCGCATTGAAGCCACATTGTGCCACTACATATTAAAGGTATTTGAACTTGCTAGTCGATAACTAGTAAGCACAAACCATTATCTTCCACCCTGACCATTTGTGACTCGTGTTATGAGTTGTCAAAGTTTACCACACTTTGTGACATCGTTTGCTCATGGTCAGTGACATATGCCTACTTTGGTTGGTCATCGTGCATGTTCTCCACACCGTGCCACAACATATTGAGGCCCCTTGTGCTTGATATGTGATACTTGGTGTTCCCAACCCATTGTTTCCCCCTCTGACCATTTGTGACTCGTATTATGAGTTGTAAACGTTGACCACACACAGCGGATTTCTTTGGTCAAAGGCAGTACATATGTCTGCTTTGGTTGGTCATTCTGCATGGTCGCCACACCGTGCTACTACTGACCGAAGGTCGTTGTACTTGGTAGTTGGTATCTAGTATTCCCAACCCATTGTTTCCCCCTCTGAATATTTTAGACCCATATTATGGGTTGTCAACGTTGACCACACATAGTAAAATTATTTGGTCATGGTAAATGGCACATGCCTAATCTGGTTGGTCATTGTGCATGGTAGCCACACCGTGCCACTGCGTATTGAAGTTCTTTGTCCTTTCCAGTCAATACATAGGCTTCTCAAATCATTGTCTCTCCCTCTGACCATTTGTGACTCGTATTATGAGTTGTAAACGTTGACCACACATAGTAAAATTATTTGGTCATGGTCAGCGGCATATGCCTACTTTGGTCGGACATTGTGCATGGTAGCCACATGGTGCTACTACTGACTGAACGTCGTTGTACTTGGTAGTTGATAACTGATATTCCCATAGCAGTTTTTCCGCTCCTGACCATTTGTGACTCGTATTATGAGTTGTAAACGTTGACCACACATAGTAAAATTATTTGGTCATGGTCAGCGGCATATGCCTACTTTGGTCGGACATTGTGCATGGTAGCCACATGGTGCTACTACTGACTGAACGTCGTTGTACTTGGTAGTTGATAACTGATATTCCCATAGCAGTTTTTCCGCTCCTGACCATTTGTGACTCGTATTATGAGTTGTAAACGTTGACCACACATAGTAAAATTATTTGGTCATGGTCAGCGGCATATGCCTACTTTGGTCGGACATTGTGCATGGTAGCCACATGGTGCTACTACTGACTGAACGTCGTTGTACTTGGTAGTTGATAACTGATATTCCCATAGCAGTTTTTCCGCTCCTGACCATTTGTGACTCGTGTTATGAGTTGTCAATGTTGACCACACATAGTGGACTTATTCGGTCGTAGTCAGTGACATATGCATCCTTTGGTTGGTCACTGTGCACGCTAGCCATACCGTGCCACTGCTTGGTGAAGGTCTTTGTACTTGCTAGTTGATAACTGATGTTCTCCATCCATTGTTTTCCCCTCTGACCATTTGTGACTCGTGTTATGCGCTTTCAACGTTGACCACATGAAGTGAAATTCTTTCTTCATGGTCAGTGACATGTGCATACTTTGGTTGGTCATTGTGCATTCAAGCCACATTGTGCCACTAAATATTAAAGGTATTTGATCTTGCTAGTCCGTAACTAGTATTCACAAACCATTACCTTCCACCCTGAACATTTGTGAGTCGTGTTGTGAGTTGTCAAAGTTTACCACACTTAGTGGCATTATTTGGTCATGGTCAGTGACATATGCCTACTTTGGTTGGTCATCGTGCATGGTCTCCACACCGTGCCACAACGTATTGAAGCCCCTTATGCTTGCTATAAGATACATGGTGTTCCCAAACCATTGTTTCCCCCTCTTACCATCTGTGACTCGTATTATGAGTTGTAAACGTTGACCACACAGAGCGGATTTCTTTGGTCAAAGGCAGTACATATGCCTACCTAGGTCGGTCATTGTGCATGGTAGCCACACCGTGCTACAACTGACTGAAGGTCGTTGTACTTGGTAGTTGAGAACCGATATTCCCATAGCATTGTTTCCTGTCCTGACCGTTTGTGACTCGTGTTATGGTTGGTCAACGTTGACCACCCATATTGAAATTCTCTGGTCATGATCAGTGACATATGCCTAGTTTGGTTGTTTGGTGTGCATATTAGCCACACCGTGCCACTGCGTATTGAAGTTCTTTGTCCTTTCCAGTCAATACATAGGCTTCCCAAATCATTGTCGCTCCCTCTGACCATTTGTGACTCGTGTTATGAGTTGTCAATGTTGACCACACATAGTGGACTTATTCGGTCGTAGTCAGTGACGTATGCATCCTTTGGTTGGTCACTGTGCACGCTAGCCATATCGTGCCACTGCTTGTTGAAGGTCTTTGTACTTGCTAGTCTATAACTGATGTTTCCAAACCATTGTTTTCCCCTCTGACCATTTGTTAATCGTTTTATGTGTTTTCAACGTTGACCACATGAAGTGAAATTCTTTCGTCATGGTCAGTGACATATGCATACTTTGGTTTGTCACTGTGCATTGAAGCCACATTGTGCCACTACATATTGAATGTATTTGTACTTGCTAGTCGATAACTAGTATTCACAAACCATTACCTTCCACCCTGACCATTTGTGAGTGGTGTTGTGAGTTGTCAAAGTTTACCACACTTAGTGACATTATTTGGTCATGGTCTGTGAAGTATGCCTACTTTGAAAGGTCATCGTGCACTGTCTCCACAACGTGCCACAACGTATTGAAGCCCCTTGTGCTTGCTATGTTATACATGGAGTTCCCAAACCATTGTTTCCCCCTCTGACCATTTGTGACTCGTATTATGAGTTGTAAACGTTGACCACACACGGCGGATTTCTTTGGTCAAAGGCAGTACATATGCCTAATTTGGTTGGACATTGTGCATGGTAGCTACACCGTGCTACTACTGACTGAAGGTCGTTGTACATGGTAGTTGAGAACCAATTTTCCCATAGCATTGTTTCCTCTCCTGACCGTTTGTGACTCGTGTTATGGTTGGTCAACATTGACCACCCATATTGAAATTCTGTGGTCATGATCAGTGACATCTGCCTAGTTTGGTTGTTTGGTGTGCATATTACCCACACCGTGCCACTACGTATTGAAGTTATTTGTCCTCTCTAGTAAATACATATGCTTTTAAACCATTGTCTCTCCCTCTGACCATTTGTGACTCGTGTTATGAGTTGTCAAAATTGACCACACATAGTGGACTTATTCGGTCGTTTGAGTGACGTATGCATCCTTAGGTTGGTCACTGTGCAGGCTAGCCATACCGTACCACTGCTTACTGATGGTCTGTGTACTTGCTAGTTTATAACTAGTGTTCCCAACCCATCGTTTTCCCCTTTGACCATTTGTGACTCATGTTATGCATTTTCAATGTTGACCACCTGAAGTGAAATTTGTTGGTCATCGTTAGTGACATATGCGTAATTTGGTTGGTCACTGTGCATTGAAGCCACATTGTGCCACTACATATTGAAGGTATTTGTACTTGCTAGTCAATAACTAGTATGCACAAACCATTCTTTTCCACCCTGACCATTTGTGACTCGTGTTATGAGTTGTCAAAGTGTACAAGACTTAGTGACATTATTTGCTCATGGTCAGTGACGTATGCCTACTTCGGTTGGTCATCGTGCATTGTTTCCACACCGTGCCACAACGTATTGAAGCCCCTTGTGCATGCTATGTGATACTTGGTATTCCCAAACCATTGTTTACCCCTCTGACCATATGTGACTCGTATTATGAGTTGTAAACGTTGACCACACAGAGCGGATTTCTTTGGTCAAAGGTAGTACATATGCCTACTTTGGTCGGTCACTGTGCATGGTAGCCACACCGTGCTACTACTGACTGAAGGTCGTTGTACTTAGTAGTTGAGAACCGATATTCTCATAGCATTTTTTCCCTCTCCTGACCGTTTGTGACTCGTGTTATGGTTGGTCAACATTGACCACCCATATTGAAATTCTCTGGTCATGATCACTGACATATGCCTAGTTTGATTATTTTGTGTGCATATTAGCCACACCGTGCCACTACGTATTGAGGCTCTTGTTCCTTTCTAGCCAATACATAGGCTTCTCAACCCAGTGGCTCTCCCTCGGACCATTTGTGACTCATGATATGAGTTGTCAATGTTGACCACACATAGTAGACATAATTGGTCGTAGTCAGTGACGTATGCATCCTTTGGTTGGTCACTGTGCACGCTAGCCATACCGTACCACTGCTTGTTGAAGGTCTGTGTACTTGCTAGTTGATAACTAGTGTTCCCAACCCATTGTTTTCCCCTCTGACCATTTGTGACTCGTGTTATGTGTTTTCAACGTTGACCACATGAAGTGAAATTTGTTGGTCATGGATAGTGACATATGCATACTTTGGTTGGTCACTGTGCATTGAAGCCACATTGTGCCACGACATATTGAAGGTATTTGTACTTGCTAGTAGATGACTAGTATTCACAAACCATTATCTTCCACCCTGACCACTTGTGACTCGTGTTATGAGTTGTCAAAGTTTACCACACTTTGTGACATTATTTGCTCATGGTCAGTGACATATGCCTACTTTGGTTGGTCATCGTGCATGGTGTCCAAACCGTGCCACAACGTATTGAAGCCCCTTGTGCTTGCTATTTTATACTTGGTGTTCCCAAACCATTGTTTTCCCTCTTTGAACATTTGTGACTCGTATTATGAGTTGTCAACATTGACCACACACAACGGATTTCTTTGGTCAAAGGCAGTACATATGCCTACATTGGTCGAACATTGTGCATGGTAGCCACGCCGTGCTACTACTGACTGAAGGTCGTTAAACTTGGTAGTTGAGAACCGATATTCCCATAGCATTGTTTCCTGTCCCGACCGTCTGTGATTCGTGTTGTGGTTGGTCAACATTGACCACCCATATTGAAATTCTCTGGTCATGATCAGTGACATATGCCTAGTTTGGTTGTTTGGTGTGCACATTAGCCACACCGTGGCACTGCGTATTGAGGTTCTTTGTCCTTTCTAGTCAATGCATAGGCTTCCCAAATCATTGTCTCTCCCTCTGACAATTTGTGACTCGTGTTATGAGTTGTCAATGTTGACCCCACGTAGTGGACTTATTCGGTCGTAGTCAGTGACGTATGCATCCTTTTGTTGGTTACTGTGCACGATAGCCATACGGTGCCACTGCTTGTTGAAGGTCTTTGTACTTGCTAGTTGATAACTGATGTTCCAAACCCATTGTTTTCCCCTCTGACCATTTGTGACTCGTGTTATGCGTTTTCAACATTGACTACATGAAATTAAATTCTTTCGTCATGGTCAGTGATATATGCATACTTTGGCTGGTCAGTGTGCATTGAAGCCACATTGTGCCACTACATATTGACAGTATTTGTACATGCTAGTCAAAAACTAGTATTCACAAGCCATTACTTTCCACCCTGACCATTTGTGAGTCGTGTTGTCAGTTGTCAAAGTTAACCACACTTAGTGACTTTATTTGGTCATGGTCAGTGACATATGCCTACTTTGGTTGGTCATCGTGCATGGTCTCCCCACCGTGCCACAACGTATTGAAGCCCCTTGTGTTTGCTATGTTATACATGGTGTTCCCAAACCATTGTTTCCCCCTCCGACCATTTGTGACTCCTATTATGAGTTGTAAACGTTAACCACACACAGCGGACTTCTTTGGTCAAAGGCAGTACATATGCCTACTTTGGTCGGACATTGTGCATGGTAGCCACATGGTGCTACTACTGACTGAAAGTCGTTGTACTTGGTAGTTGAGAACCGATATTCCCATAGCATTGTTTCCTGTCCTGACCGTTTGTGACTCCTGTTATGGTTGGTCAACGTTGACCACCCATATTGAAATTCTGTGGTCATGATCAGTGACATATGCCTCGTTTGGTTGTTTGGTGTGCATATTAGCCACACCGTGCCACTACGTATTGAAGTTCTTTATCCTTTCTAGTCAATATATATGCTTCTTAAACCATTGTCTCTCCCTCTGACCATTTGTGACTTGTGTTATGAGTTGTCAATGTTGACCACACATAGTGGACTTATTCGGTCGTAGTCAGTGACGCATGCATCCTTTGGTTGGTCACTGTGCATGCTAGCCATACCGTTCCAATGCTTATTGAAGGTCTTTGTACTTGCTAGTTGATAAACAGTGGTCCCATCCCATTGTTTTCCCCTCTGACCATTTGTGACTCGTGTTATGCGTTTTCAATGTTGACCACATGAAGTGAAATTTGTTGGTCATGGTTAGTGACATATGCATACTTCGGTTGGTTACTGTGCATTGAAGCCACATTGTGCCACTACATATTGAAGGAATTTGTACTTGCTAGTCGATACCTAGTATTCACAAACCATTATCTACCACCCTGACCATTTGTGACTCGTGTTATGAGTTGTCAATGTTTACCATAATTAGTGACATTATTTGGGCATGATCAGTGACATATGCCTACTTTGGTTGGTCATCGTGCATGGTCTCCACACCGTGTCACAGCGTATTGAAGCCCCTTGTGCTTGCTATTTGATACTTGGTGTTCCCAAACCATTTTCCCCCCTCTGACCATTTGTGACTCGTATTATGAGTTGTCAACGTTGACCACACACAACGGGTTTCTTTGGTCAAAGGCATTACATATGCCTACTTTGGTTGGTCATTGTGCATGGTAGTCACACCGTGCTTCTACTGACTGAAGGTTGTGTACTTGGTAGTTGAGAACCGATATTCCCATAGCATTGTTTCCTCTCCTGACCGTTTGTGACTCGTGTTATGGTTGGTCAACATTGACCACCCATATTGAAATTGTGTGGTCATGATCAGCGACATATGCCTAGTTTGGTTGTTTGGTGTGCATATTAGCCTCGCCGTGCCACTACGCATTGAAGTTCTTTGTCCTTTCTAGTCAATACATATGCTTCTTAAACCATTGTCTATCCCTCTGACCATTTGTGACTCGTTATGAGTTGTCAATGTTGACCACACATAGTGGACTTATTCGGTCGTAGTCAGTTACGTATGCATCCCTTTGGTTGGTCACTGTGCATGCTTGGCTTACTTTCAATGCTTATTGAAGGTCTTTGTACTTTCTAGTTGATAAACAGTGGTCCCATCCCATTGTTTTCCCCTCTGACCATCTGTGACTCGTGTTATGCGTTATCAACGTTGACCACATGAAGTGAAATTTGTTGGTCATGGTTAGTGACATGTGCATACTTCGGTTGGTCACTGTACATTGAAGCCACATTGTGCCACTACATATTGAAGTTATTTGTACTTGCTAGTCAATAACTAGTAGGCACAAACCATTATCTTCCACCCAGACCATTTGTGACTCGTGTTATGAGTTGTCAAAGTTTACCAAACTTAGTGACATTATTTGCTAGTGGTCAGTGACATATGCCTACTTTGGTTGGTCATCGTGCATGGTCTCCACACCGTGCCACAACGTATTGAAGCCCCGTGTGCTTGATATGTGATACTTGGTGTTCCCAAACCATTGTTCCCCCCTCTGACCATTTGTGACTCGTATTATGAGTTGTAAACGTTGACCACACACAGCGGATTTATTTGGTCAAAGGCGTTACATATGCCTACTTTGGTCGGTCATTGTGCATGGTAGCCACACCGTGCTACTAGTGACTGAAGGTCCTTGCACTTGGTATTTGAGAACCGATATTCCCATAACATTGTTTGATATCCTGACCGTTTGTGACTCGTGTTATGGTTGGTCAACGTTGACCACCCATATTGAAATTCTCTGGTCATGATCAGTGACATATGCCTAGTTTGGCTGTTTGGTGTGCATATAAGCCACACGTGCCACTGCGTATTGAAGTTCTTTGTCGTTTATAGTCAATACTGTGGGCTCTAGTGGGTGTGGAGGCACCCTCAAGGATGCCTAGCTCTTGCTGGTTCATGCTACCAAGGTTTGGGGCAGCCAATGGACACCAATGGTGAAGAGTGTCGAGCACAAGGATCACGGATATGAGTGGGCTGAACACGTTGCATTCAGTAGAACTGAATCGAAACACGATTTTGTTACTTAGTATAGTGAGATTACATAACATCATTATAGCCTGTGATCTAAGCTCTCCAACGCATCCAAGCACGCCCAAAACGGAGCAGTAGAGCCCCTGCTACGGCCGTCGAAGTAACCCTTGGTGGAGTCGCCCACCTTGCCTTGCACGCTAGGCAACGGGAGGCGCTTCGACGATGACCCGTCGAAGCGCCTTTCCTCGCCCAGAAGTCAAGGAGAAGTTCATCATGGTCAAGGAGATCCTTATGGTCACCTCATTCATGCCCCGTGTGCATTTGGAGGTCGTTGGAGACGAACTCGGATCACTGGTGGTGGATTATCCCGCCACCCATGGCGGGTACCAGATTCCACCCCCCGAACACCCGATTTTCGGGCTAGGCTAACTTTCTGAATACTCACTCAAATCGAGCGATTCAAAGCTCGATCCTGCATGGAAAAATCCAAGGAATTCAAATCTAAAGTCAGATCAGGTGTTCGACCACTCCTCAGTGGTTGAACCAGGAAGTACACTCAACGGCACTCATGGCAAGGGGCACACCATGTCAACAATCTCCCCCTTGCACCGCAGCCTTGATGCCCTGTCCTTGTAACATGTAGCATTTTAAACTTCACAGCGCAGACCGAGCTCCATGCAGCTCGCGTCGTGCCTGTCCTTGGGCTGTGCCTTGGTCATGGCATCGGCAAGCATGCGCTTAGTGCCACAATGCACAATAGCCGCATCTCCCTTCGCCACCAAGTCCCGCGCGTAGTGATGACGGATCTCGATGTGCTTGGTCCTCCTGTGCAGCACTGGGTTCTGGGTCAGGCTGATGGCACTCATGTTGTCAACGTTGAGTACCGTCGGCTTCCTTTGCGGNAACCTGTAGCATTTTAAACTTCACAGCGCAGACCGAGCTCCATGCAGCTCGCGTCGTGCCTGTCCTTGGGCTGTGCCTTGGTCATGGCATCGGCAAGCATGCGCTTAGTGCCACAATGCACAATAGCCGCATCTCCCTTCGCCACCAAGTCCCGCACGTAGTGATGACGGATCTCGATGTGCTTGGTCCTCCTGTGCAGCACCTGGGCTCTGGGTGAGGCTGATGGCACTCATGTTGTCAACGTTGAGTACCGTCGGCTTCCTTTGCGGTACGCCGATCTCCTTTAGCAGCCGCCTCAGCCACACCGCCTCCTTTGCGGCTTCCGCGAGCGCGATGTACTCCGCTTCGGTGCTGGACAGCGCCACGCAGTCCTGCTTCCTGCTTACCCATGAAACTGCTGCACCACCAAGCACAAACACGTACCCCGACGTTGATTTTCTGTCATCCACATCACCAGCCCAGTCGGCATCCGAGTAGCCGACCAACTCGAGGGAGTCGTTACGTGCTCCCCCTCCAAACACGAGCCGCGACTGTTTTATTGCCTTGAGATAGCGGAGGATCCGCTTCACCGCTTGCCAATGCAACGGCCCGGGGTCAGCAACGTAGCGGCTCACTTGGCCCTCCGCGAAGGCCAGGTCTGGCCGCGTCGCCACCATGGCGTACATGATGCTCCCCACTGCAGACTGGTATGGCACACCTGCCATCTCCTCCTTCTCCTCGTCCGTGCTTGGGCCCATGCTCGAGCTCAACTCACACGTGGTGGTCATGGGTGTGCCGATGGGGTTGCACTCCTCCATGTTGTAGCAGTGGAGCACCTCTTGCACGTACTTTGCCTGCCCCATCTCGAGCGTGCGTGCCTTGCGGTCCCTCTTGATGGCGACGCCTAGGTAGTACTTGAGCTCGCCCATGTCGGTCATTTTGAACCGACCGCCCAGCTGCCGCTTCAGGTTCACCAACTCCTCCATGTCCGATGACACGAGGATGAGATCATCCACGTAGAGTGCCACGATCTGGTGCAACCTCGGCTGCTTCCGCACGTACACGCTGTGATCCGGCTGCGAAGCCGGCACACCTTCCCTGGCGGCACGTCAACCCCCTCCGGCACCTCCATGAGGACCTCCTTGTCTAGGTCGCCGTTGAGAAACGCGGTTTTCACATCCATTTGGTGGACTTCGTAGTCGCGCGCCGCCGCCACCGTGAGGATGGAACGGATGGAGGCAAACATCGCCACCGGTGCGAAGGTTTCTTCGTAGTGTTCACCCTTTCGTTCGGCGTACCCCTTCGCGACCAGCCGCGCCTTGTACCGCTCCACTTTCCCCTCCTTGGTGAGCTTCTTCTTGAAGGTCCACTTGGAGCCGATGATTTTTGCGCTCTCCGGCCTATCAATCAGCTGCCAAGTACCGTTCTCTTCGTGGGAGGCGAGCTCAGATTTTATGGCTCCCTCCCATTCAGCCCCATCCTTTTGCTGCAACGCCTCCTTGACGGTCTCGGGCTCCTCTTGCGCAAAGAATGCTCAAGCAAACCCAGTCCAGATGCCCTGCGCGGCATCGTACCGTTTTGCCGTCCTCCTTGCGCGTCCGCTTCTCCGGGGCTGCTGTTGTTGAGGCTGGTGCTGTTGCTGCCGCTACTGCTGCTGCCGCTGCTGTTGCTGCTGCTGCTGCTGCCCTCTTGCGGCGCCACTCACACCGCTGGCGTGCTCCCCCTCTCTCGGGAACCGTGGAGATGCGGGCGCACTCCCCGCCTCCTCGTTTAGCTCCACTGCTGTCGGCGATTCGGACTCATCGTCTGACTCTGCTGAATGCAAATAAGCCGCTCCCCCATCCTCTGGATGGTTGTCGCCGGTTGGAGCCGCTTGGACGTCACCCTCTTTTGCGTCCTCCAGCGTCTCCCCTTTGAGGAGTGGCAGCCACTTCCCTCGCTTGGAGAGACCCGCGTCCTTGTCCGTCCAACGACTGTCCTCGTCAAACGTGACGTCGTGACTCTTCACGATCTGCTGCCTTCGCGGGTCAAAGAGCCGGTACGCCTTGCCCCCGCTCTCGTACCCGACGAAGATGCACCGGCGAGTCCGCGGGTCCAGTTTGCTCCGCCCCTCCCGTGCCTGCAGAACAGCATGTGCAACACAACCAAACGTGCGGAGGTGTGCCACAGTTGGCTTCCTCCCGCTCCACACTTCTCGTGGCGTCTTCGACGCCTTGGACTCCGCGTCTTTTAGCGGCTTTGTCGGCGTCAGGTTCATGATATACGCCGCTGTCCGTGCCGCCTCGCCCCAGTACCGCTGCACGAGCCCGGCATCACTCAACATGGACCAGACCATGTTGAGGATGGTGCGGTTCGCCCTCTCGGCGACGCCGTTCTGCTGCGGAGAGTGTGGCATAGTTTTCTGCCACGAAATCCCCTTGCTCTTCATCCATGACGAGCAGCCCTTGTACTCGCCGCCGTTGTCGCTCCGGAACGCCTTCACCTTCAAGTCTGTTTGCCGCTCCACTGCCGCCATAAACTCCTGCATACAAGTCAGGACATCATTCTTCCTCTTGATGATGTAGAGGTAGAGCTTGCGGCTGTGGTTGTCGATGAAGGTGACGAAGTAGCGAGCGCCCCCGATGGAGCTCTCGAATGGTCCAGACACGTCCGTGTTCACCACCTCCAACTTCGTCGATGCACGCGTCCCTTTGACGTCAAACGGCTGCCGTGTCGCCTTGCCCACCACGCATGGCTCGCACACGGCATTCTTGGCTGCATCGAGGCCCTTGACCTCAAGGCCCCGCACCACTTCCTTTTTCGCCATGTCCCTCACAGTTGAAGGAGCGATGTGACATAGGCGGCGGTGCCACAGGTCCAGATTTCCTTCATCCTTTGTCACGAGGTTGACGGCGTCAGTCCTTACCGCATCGGCAAGGACCTTGGTGCGAAGAAGGTACAGGTCCTCCTCCCTCTTGCCACGCGCAATCACCTCGCCGTCCCCCTCCTTCCGGATGATGGCCTCCTTCTTGTTGAAGAGTACCTTGAGCCCCTTGTCGGTAAGGCGGCTCACTGACAGCAGATTTGCCCCAAAGTTGGGCATGTGGAGCACGTCGTAAATGGTGCACGGAATGGCTTTCTCGTTCACCACCGACTCAATGCGAACATTCCCTTCGCCCGCGGCCAACTCTGTTTTGCCGTTGGCCACTGTCATGCGCCGCTCGGTGGCGCCGTAGGTGACGAATGCCACCCGGTTGCATTGTGTGTGGCGGCCTGATCCGGAGTCGATCACCGTGACTTCCGGATCTGTCAAGTCGGTAGACTCCCTAGCCATCATGGCCTAGGTGTCCTTCTTCCCGCCCTTCTTGGGCTGGTCCGACTTCTTGTTGGGGCAATCGCGTGCGTAGTGGCCCTGTTTGCCACAATTGTAGCACTCCTCTTTGTTGTCACCTCTCTTGGTGCCCTGGTTAGCACCCTTCCCCTTCTTGCCTCCGCCTCCACCTTGAGGGCGGACGGCATAGGCGGAACTTGATGTTGCCCCACTCTCTCTCCCACCACGCCGCATCCATTTGTTGCGGACGTATTCAGCCACCTTCGGGTACTTCAGCTCATCGGCGGACCAGCCGCCTACGACGGTGATCATGGGACTCCAACTGTCCGGCAAGGCCAGAAGGAGGATCATGGCTTGCAGCTGAGGGTCAACCTTCCATCCGGTGGCTACGCACTCGGCAGTGAGGGACTCGATCTGCTGCAGGATCTCCATGATGTCGTCGCCTTCGTTGGCTCGGAGGGTGACNAGCCTCTTGAAGACGAAGAGCTGGTTAGCAAGGTTGGTGGACTGATAGATGGTGCAGAGCTTCTTCCAGGCCTCCGCGGCCTCCGTGCATCCTTGAATCAGTGCGCGCTGCGGCGGTGCAAGCGCTAACACCAACAATGCAAGCGCCTTCTTGTTGCGCTTCTTGTACTTGTCCACTTCCTCCGGCGTGGCGGTATCCGGAGGTGCAGTCTCTTCACCGTTGACCAGCTCAAGTAGACCCTTGTCGTCGAGGTAGACCTCAAACTGCCACCTCCACAAGGGGAAGCCGTTTCCATCAAACTTGGAGACGGCGCCGATGCTCTCTTGCTCGGTCGTTGCCATGGCGCGGCGGTAGCGTGAAACTTGAAGAGCTAGGGTCCGTCTAGGCACGTGGACCCATAACCCTTTGTTGGCTCTAGTGGGTGTGGAGGCACCCTCAAGGATGCCTAGCTCTTGCTGGTTCACGCTACCAAGGTTTGGGGCAGCCAAGGGACACCAATGGTGAATAGTGTGGAGCACAAGGATCACGGATATGAGTGGGCAGAACACGTTGCATTCAGTAGAACTGAATTGAGACACGATTTTCTTACTTTTCATAGTGAGGTTACATCACATCCTTATAGCCTGTGATCTAAGCTTTCCAACGCATCCAAGCACGCCCAAAACGGAGCAGTAGAGCCCCTGCTACGGCCGTCGAAGTAACCCTTGGTGGAGCCGTCCACCTTGCCTTGCACGCTAGGCAACGGGAGGCGCTTCGACGATGACCCGTCGAAGCGCCTTTCCTCGCCCAGAAGTCAAGGAGAAGTTCATCATGATCAAGGAGGTCCTTATGGTCACCTCATTCATGCCCCGTGTGCATTTGGAGGTCGTTGGAGACGAACTCGGATCACTGGTGGTGGGTTATCCTGCCACCCATGGCGGGTACCAGATTCCACCCCCCAAACACCCGATTTTCAAGCTAGGCTAACTTTCTGAATACTCACTCAAATCGAGCAATTCAAAGCTCGATCCTGCATGGAAAAATCCACGAAATCCAAATCTGAAGTCAGATCAGGTGTTTGACCACTCCTCAGTGGTCGAACCAGGAAGTACACTCAACGGCACTCATGGCAAGGGGCACACCATGTCAACAAATACATAGGCTTCCCAAACCATCGTCTCTCCCTCTGACCATTTGTGACTCGTGTTATGAGTTGTCAATATTGACCACACATAGTGGACTTATTTGGTCGTAGTCAGTGACGTATGCATCCTTTGGCTGGTCACTGTGCACGCTAGCCATACCGTGCCACTGCTTGTTGAAGGTCTTTGTACTTGCTAGTTGATAACTAGTGTTCCCAATCCATTGTTTTCCCCCCCGACCATTTGTGACTCGTGTTATGCGTTTTCAACGTTGACCGCATGAAGTTAAAGCCGGGTCACTGAGGGTCCAAAGCAGAGTCACATAATTAAAAGCCGGGTCACATAAACCAAAGCCGGGTCACATAAACCAAAATTGGATTACAGAAACGAAAGCCGGGTCACAAAAACCAAAGCCGGGTCACAAAAACCAAAGCCGGAACACACAGGGTCCAAAGCCGGGTCACAGAAACCAAATACAAGTCACAGAAACCAAAGCCAGGTCACATAAACCAAAGCCGGGTCACAGAAACCAAAGTCGGATTACAGAAACCATGGCCGGGTCACAGCAACCAAGGCCAGGTCACAGCACCAAAGCCGGGTCAAAGAAACCAAAGCCAGGTCACAAAAACCAAAGCGGTGTCACAGAAACTAAAGTCGGGTCACATAAACCAAAGCTCGGTCCCTGAAACCAAAGCCAGGTCACAAAAACCAATGCCATGTCACAAAATCAAAGCCGGGTCATAGAAGCTAAAGCCAGGTCAGCGAACCCAAAGCTGGGTCACAGAAACCAAAGCTGGGTCACTGAAACCAAAGCCAGGTCACAGAACCTATTGCCAGGTCACAGAAACCAAAGCCGGGTCACAGAAACCAAAACCGGGTCACATTAACCAGAGCCGGGTTACAGAAACTAAAGCCGGTTCACATAAACCAAAGCCAGGTCATAGAAACCAAGGCCGGGTCACATAAACCAAAGCCGGGTCATAGAAACCAAAGCCGGGTCACAGAAACCAAAGCCTGGTCACATAAAGCAAAGCCGGGTCACAGAAAACCAAAGCCGGGTCACAGAAACCAAATCCGGGTCAAAGAACCAAAGCCGGTCACAGAAACCAAAGCCGGGTCACAAAAACCAGCTACGCCCTACTTGCGCCCTAGTTGCACCCTTCTTCAGCCCTTATTGCATCCTACTTACACCATACTGGCGCCCTACTTGCGTCCTAGTTGCGCCTCTGTTTGGCACTAGCTACGCCCTACTTTTGTCCTGGTTGCGCCCTAGTTGCGTCTTACTTGCGCCCTACTTGCGCCCTAGTTGCACCCTAGTTGCGCCCTACTTGTACCCGAATTGCGCCCTAGTTGCGGCCTAGCTGTGCCCTAGTTGTGCCCTGGTTGCGCAGAAGTTGCACCATACTTGCATCTTACTTGCACCCTACTTGCGCCCTATGGCGCCTCAGTTGGGGACTAGCTACGCCCTAGTTGCACCCTAATTGCGCCCTAGTTGCGTCCTTCCTGTGCCCTATTTGTGCCCTAGTTGCGCCTTAGTTGCGCCCTAGTTGCGCCCTAGTTGCGCCCTAGTTGCGCCCTATTTGCGCCCTATTTGCGCCGTAGTTGCGCCCTAGTTGTGCCCTAGTTGCGCCCTAGTTGCGCCCTAGTTGCGCCCTAGTTGCCCCTAGTTGCGTCCTAATTGCACCCAAGTTGCATCCTAGTTGCGCCCTAGTTGCGGCCTAGTTCCGCCCAAGTCGCGCACTGGTTGCGCCCTAGTTGTGCCCTAGTTGCGCCCTAGTTGTGCCCTAGTTGCGCCCTAGTTGCGTCCTAGTTGCGTCCTAGTTGTCCCCAGTTGCGCCCTAATTGCGCCCTAGTTGCGCCCTAGTTGCACCCTAGTTGCGCCCTAGTTGCGCCCTAGTTGCGCCCTAGTTGCGCCCTAGTTGCGTCCTAGTTGCGTCCTAGTTGTCCCCAGTTGCGCCCTAATTGCGCCCTAGTTGCGCCCTAGTTGCACCCTAGTTGCGCCCTAGTTGCGCCCTAGATGCGCCCAAGTCGCGTCCTAGTCGCGCCCTAGTCGGGCCCTAGTTACGCCCTAGTTGCACACTAGTTGCACCCTAGTTACGCCCTAGTTGCACCCTAAGTGCGCCCTAGTTGCGCCCTAGTTGTGCCCTAGTTGCGTCCTAGTTGTGCCCTAGTTGCGGCTTAGTTGCGCCCTACTCGAGCCCTTATGGTGCCTACTTGCGCCCTAGTTACGCCTCAGTTGGGCACTAGCTATGCTCTTGTTGTCCCATATTTGCGTCCTAGTTGCGTCCTACTTGCGTTCTAGTTGCGCCTTAGTTTTGCCCTAGTTGCGTCCAACTTGCACACTAGTTGCACTCCAGTTGCGCCCTTGTTGTGCCCTAGTTGCGCTCTAGTTGCACCATAGTTGCGCCCTAATTGAGCCCTAGTTGCACCCTCATTGTGCCCTCGTTGCGCCCTAGTTGCGTCCTAGTTGCGCCCTAGTTGCGCCCTATTTGTGCCCTAGTTGCGCCTTAGTTGTGCCCTAGTTGCACCCTAGTTGCACCCTAGTTGCGCCCTAGTTGCGCCCTTGTTCCACCCTAGTTGCGCCCTAGTTGCGCCTTAGTTGTGCCCTAGTTGTGCCCTACCTGCGTCCTACTTGCGCCCTAGTCGCGCCCTAGTTGCACCCTACTTGCGTTGTAGATGTGTCCTAGTTGCGCCCTAGTTGCGCCCTTCTTGCGCCTTTATTGCACCCTACTTCCGCCCTATTGGCGCCCTACTTGCGCCCTAGTTGCGTCTCAATTGGACACTAGCTATGTCCTAGCTGTACCCTAGTTGCGCCCTTGTTGCGTCCTACTTGTGCCCTACTTGCGGCCTTGTTGCACCTTTGTTGCGCCCTAGTTGCGCCTTACTTGCGCCATAGTTGCACCATAGTTGCGCCCTTTTTGCACCCTAGTTGCACCCTGGTTGCGCCCTAGTTGCACCCTAGATGAGCCCTAGTTGCGCCCTAGTTGTGCCCTTGTTGCGCCCTTGTTGCGCCCTCGTTGCACCCTCGTTGCGCCCTAGAGCGTCACACATTGGCACTAGAGCTTCAAAATTTGGTAATAGAGCATCACACATTGGCACTAGAGCGTCATACTTTGGCACTAAAGCGTCACACTTTGGCACTAGAGCGTTTCACTTTGGCACTAGAGCGTCGCACTTTGACAATAGAGCGTCACACTTTGGCACTAGCTCGTCCCACTTTGGCATTAGAGCGCCGCACTTAGGCACTACAGCTTCACTCTTTGGCACTAGGGTGTCACACTTGGGCACTAAAGCTTCACACTTAGACACTTGAGCGTCACACATTGGCACTAGAGCGTCACACTTTGGCACTAAAGCCTCACACGTTGCCACTAGAGCATCACACTTTGGCACAGGAGCGTCACACTTTGGCAATAGAGTGACACTTTGGCACTATAACGTCACATTTTGGCACTATAGCTTCACATTTTGGTACTAGAGCGTCACACTTTGGCACTAGATCATCATACTTCGTTACTAGAGCGTCACACTTTGGCACTAGAGATTCACACTTTGGCACTAGAGAGTCACACTTTGGCACTAGAACGTCCCACGTTGGCACTAGAGCGTCACATTTTTGCACTATAGCATCACACTTTGGCAGTAGAGCATCACACTTTGGAACTATAGCTTCACAATTTGGCACTAGACTGTCACACATTGGCACTAGAGCTTACAACTTTGGCACTATGGCATCACACTTTGGCACTATAGAGTCACACTTTGGCACTAAAGCGTCACACTTTGGCACTAGATTGTTACACGTTGGCACTAGAGTGTCACACTTTGGCACCAGAGCGTCACACTTTGGCACTAGAGCGTCACACTTTGGCACTAGAGCTTCACACATTGGCACTATAGTATCACACTTTGGCACTAGAGTGTCATATTTTGGTATTGAAGCTCCACATTTTGGCACTAGAGCGTCACACTTTTGCACTAGAGCCTCACAGTTTGGCACTATAGCGCCACACATTGGCACTAGAGCTCCAAACTTTGGTACTAGGGCGTCACACTTTGGCAATAGGGCTTCATACTTTGGCACTAGGGCGTCACACTTTAGCACTAGAGTTCTACACTTTAACACTAGAGCATTACACTTTGGCACTAGAGCGTCACACTTTGGCACAGGAGTGTCACACTTTGGCACTAGAGTGTCACAATTTGGCACTATATCTTTACACTTTGGCACTAGAGCATCACAAATTGGCACTAGAGCGTCAAACATTGGCTCTAGAGCATCACACTCTAGCACTAGAGCGTCACACTTTGGCACTAGAGCTTCACACCTTGGCACTAGAGCTCCGAACTTTGGTACTAGAGTGTCACACTTTGGCACTAGAGCGTCAAAGCTTGGCACTAGAGTGTCACACTTTGGCACTGGAGCATCACACTTTGGCACTAGAGCATCACACGTTGGCACTGAAGTGTCATACTTTGGCACTCGAGCATTACACCTTGGCACTATAGTGTCACACTTAGGCACTAGAGTGTCACACTTTAGCACCAGAGCATCACACTTTGGCACTTGGGGTCCAAACTTTGGCACTAGAGCATCACACCTTGACATTAGAGCGTCACACTCTGGCACTAGAGCTTCACACGTTGGCACTAGAGCTTCACACTTTGGCACTAGAGAGTCACACTTTGGCACTAGAGCGACACACATTGGCAGTAGAGCGTCACACTTTGGCACTAGAGCTCCAAACATTGGCACTAGATTGTCACACTTTGGCACTGGAGCGTCACACTGTGGCACTAGAGCGTGACACTTTGACACTAGAGTTTCACACTTTGGCACTAGAGCGTCGTACTTTGGCACTAAAGCACCACACTTTGGCACTAGAGCGTCACATTTTGGCACTAGAGCGTCACACTTTGGTACTAGAGTGTCATATTTTGACACTAGAGCTTCACAAATTGGCACTATGGTATCACACATTGGCACTAGAGCGAAAAACGTTGGCGCTAGAGCGTCATACTTTGGCATTGAAGCGTCACACTTTGGCACTAGAGTATGACACTTTGGCACTACAATGTCACACTTTGGCACTAGAGCGTCACACATTGGCACTGGAGCTTCAAACTTTGGCACTAGTGTGTCAGACATTGGCACTATAGCACCACACTTTGGCACTAGAGCGGTACACTTTGGACTAAGAGCGTCACAATTTGGCACTAGAGCGTTACAAATTGGCACTAGATCTTCACATTCTGGCACTGGAGCTTCACACTTTGGCACTATAGCGTCACACGTTGGCACTAGAGCATCACACTTTGGCACTAGAGCTTCACATCTTGGCACTAGAGTGTCACACTTTGGCACTAGAGTGACACACGTTGGCATTAGAGCTTCACACTTTGGCTTTAGATTGTCACACTTTGGCACTAGAGCGACATACGCTGGCACTAGAGGGTCACACTTTTGCACAGGAGCTTCACACATTGGCACTAGAGTATCACAATTTGGCAGGAGAGTGTCCCACTTTGGCACTTGTGCGTCACTTTGGCACTATAGCGTCACACTTTTGCACTAGAGCATCACACTTTCGCACTAGAGCGTCACACTTTGGCACTAGAGCGTCACACTTTTGAACTAGAGAGGCACACATTGGGACTGGAGCGTCATACTTTGGCACTAGAGCTTCACACTTTGGCACTAGAGCTTCATACTTTCGCACTAGAGCGTCACACTTTGGCACTAGAGCGTCACACTTTGGCACTAGAGTGTCACACTTTGACCATAGAGCGTAACCCTTTGGCACTAGAGCGTCACACTTTGGCACTAGAGCGTCACACGTTGGCACTAGAGCTTCACACGTTGGCACTAGAGCTTCACACGTTGGCATTAGAGCTTCACAACTTGGAACTATAGCATCACGCTTTGGTACTAGAGTGTCACTCTTTGGCAATAGAGCGTCACACTCTGGCACTAGAGCGTCACACTTCGGCACTACAGAGGCACACTTTGGCACAGGAGCATCATACTTTGGCACGTGAGAGTCACAATTTGGCAGTAAAGCGTCACACTTTGGCATTGGAGCATCACACGTTGGCACTAGAGCGTCACATATTGGAACTAGAGCGTCACACTTTGGCACTAGGGCTTCAGATTTTGGCACCAGAGTGTCACACTTTGGCACTAGAGCGTCACACTTTGGAACTAGAGCATCACACTTTGGTAATAGAGCGTCACACTTTCGCACTAGAGTGCCACACTTTCGCACTAGAGCGTCTCACGTTGGCACGAGATTGTCAAACTTTGGCACTAGAACATCACACCTTGGCACTAGAGCTTCACAGTTTGGCACTAGAGCGTCACACTTTGACACCGGAGCGTCATGCTTTGGCACTAGACCATCACACTTCGGCACAAGAGCGTCACACCTTGGCACTAGAGTGTCACTGTTTGGCACTAGAGTTGAGACATTGGCACTAAAGCGTCACACTTTGGCAGTAGAGCGTCACACTTTGGCACTATAGCGTCATACTTTGACACTAGAGCGTCACACTTTGGCACTAGTGTGTCACACTTTGGCACTAGAGCGTCACACGTTTACACTAGAGCTTCACACTCAGGCACTATAGCATCACTTTGGCACAAGAGCGTCACACTCGTGTCAGAAGAAGGTAGATACGAGAACAGCAGTAGCAGAAGCAAGCAGAAGCGTCAGAACATGCAGGTGTACGTCAGCAGAGTGACGTAGGTAAGAGCAGTCCAAGCAATTAGTCGCGGAAGCTGATAGAGGCCGAGACGCGGGATAGTCGAGGTAGGCAAGGTGATGTGAGGGAGCACTGGCGAGATGAGTGAAGGTTGGCGGACTAACAGAGCTGAGCGAAGGAACGAGAGTGACGGAGCGAAGGCTTGAGAGGGCTAGCGAAGATATGAAATGCGAAGGGGGAACAGAACGAGGACACGGCGGCGAAGTCGCGGAACCAAGGGGGAACACGATGAGCAGAACTGTTATAGTTAATTGTGGAGGGAATGAACATCCTCCATATGTACTACATAACAGAAAGAATAGAAAACACAAATAACAGCTTCTTCTGCACTATCCGGACGTGCTTGTGGTGATTCCGCTTATAAGGGGATGTCTCGGTAGGAAGGCCGTTGGTCGGTTAAGGACTATTAACGACTAGTGAATGATGACCGAGGTGCTTCTGACCGGAGTTGAACCATTATTGAGAGTTCGGAGTATCCGAGAGGTACGATGTACCTTGTCGGAGTCATATTTTCTAACAGCCCCCTTCAGTCCGACATGGTGGAGAGTCCTGATTGCGTTTTAGAGGCCAATGGGGTCCTGGTGATGTTGTCTCATTGGGGGTGTTTCCACTCGATGGAGGAATCTGATGATCTCATTGCAGAGGTTTGGATTCCACGCTGATGCTACCAGAGTGTGCCACATCGCAGCCACCGGGGATACTTCATTTATTATTCTGGTTGCAGAGTGGTGCGAGCTGGTTGCGAAGTGGTGCGAACTGGTTGCGGAGTGGTGTGAACTGGTTGCGAGGTGGTGCCAATTGGTTGCGGAGTGGTGCGAAGTGGTTGCGGAGTCGTGCAAACTGTTTGCGGAGTGGTGCGAAATGGTTGCAGAGTCGTGCGAACTGGTTGTGGATGGTGCGAACTGGTTACGGAATGGTGCGAACTGGTTGCGGAGTGATGCGAACGGGCTGAGGAGTGGTGCGACCAGGTTGCGGAGTGGTGCAAACGGGTTGCGGAATGGGGCAAACTGGTTGCGGAGAAGTGCAAAATGTTTGTGGAGTGGTGCAAACAGGTTGCGGACTGGTGCGAACTGATTGCGCGGTGGTGCGAACTGGTTGCGTAGTGGTGCGAACTGGTTGCGGAGTGGTGTGAACT